>CM075881.1:347558-357558 GCA_038021265.1 Cyprinella venusta
CTCGTCTCTGGCCGTGTCCCGGTACGCTGTGTTGCCGGGCGGATACTGGTGGTCTCTTCTGTACGGCACAGTTCTTCTACTGGTGTGTTTACTGGTGTGTCTCATCGGAGCTCACATCTATGCCAAAGCCACCTTCATCATCTTCATCCTCGTCATGGTGGTTCTGGGCACCATCTTCGTCAGCTTCTTCGCCGTGCCGTTTCGCACCGTCCAGCTTCCCGGACACACCAACACCTCGGTCGGGCCGACCAGCGCCAACTTCACCGGCTTCAAGCTCGACACACTCATGGGAAACGTGCAAGGTGTGTGTGTGTGAGAATGTGTGTGAGTGTGTGTGTGTGACTGTGTGCAACTTCTCACATAATCTCACTTCCTGTTCAGCCCAGTACACAGTGGACTACACGACTGGAGTGATGATGTCGTTCGCCACAGTGTTCGCCGTGATGTTTAACGGATGCACTGGGATCATGGCCGGATCCAACATGTCCGGTGATTATTGCAGGATCACACACACGCCTGTTCATCATCGTCACCACTGTTGAAGCCTATCAATCATATACACTCAACATAGACCGTAATCAAGAGTTCAACATCACTAATGTGTGTGTGTGTGTGTGTGTGTGTGTGTGTGTGTTTCAGGTGATCTACAGAACCCGAGTTACTCTATTCCTCGAGGCACGATCACAGCCGTCATCTTCACCTTCATCATCTACAACCTGCTGAGTGTGCTGATCTCCTGCACGTGTGACCGGTAACACACACACACACTCTCACACACACTCATATACGCACACACTCTCTCAGTCTCTCACACACACACACACACACACACACACAGAGGGAGAATTGCGAAAACCTGATTTTTATACACCAATGGAGAAATGATGAAACTGAATCTACTGAAACATGAGGAGGTTTGGCACCAAAAGTGCATCTGAAAGCTGGATCTGTGTGTGTGTGTGTGTGTGTGTGTGTGTGTGTGTGTGTGTGTGTGTGTGTGTGTGTGTGTAAAAACAGAAGTGTAAGTGAGGTCACATGACATTCCAGGCATTTCAAGCAGAGAGAATGTAAACTGCTGCAGTTAGAATCATCTGAATACAATTAGATTTGATGTTTTTGTTGCTTGTGACGTCATCTTTGTGCATGTTCACTTTTTGCCACAAAGTCCATTTGTTCAGGAAGTGTGTGTGTGTGTGTGTGTGTGTGTGTGTGTGTGTGTGATGAAGTGCTACACATGTACTGTAGTAAGTACTAGTGTGTATGTTTTTAGTACCTTATGTGAAACCCAGATCACATGCAGCTCACATGATGTGCATTAGGAACGCTCTGTGTGTGTGTGTGTGTGTGTGAGAGAGAGAGAGAGAGAGAGGGCGGGGGGTTAGGGTCTGATTAGAGAAATTAAATTATATCAGTGTGAGAGATTAAAAATATGTTTTTTTGTTATTATTAAAGCCATCAATCAGCTTCTCATCACTGTCAGTCAAATCGCCGTGGAGACCGACTCTGCCCATCGCCATGACAACAGTTGTACTTTAGAGATTAATTCACCCAATCAAGTGGAAATAAGTGTGTGTGTGTGTGTGTGTGTGTGTGTGTGACCAGCAGGGGGCAGTAACACACTGAAACTGGAGACTCGCGTAAACACACACACTGTTGCTCTCACAGAAGGAGTTTCTCTAAAGATTGAGAAATATTCAGCATTTTTAAAGGTCACGGCTGGAGAAATCACATTTATCCTGATCTTTAGAAATAAAACACACTGTAAGTTTCTACGCTTCCTCTCCAGATTAAAGAAAAACACATTTATTGAAGTTAAATATCAAAAATATCAGATAGATGAACAACACATTTATACGAGCTTTTAAAGCTCACAAGTCAAGTCAGAACCTTCCGTCAGTAACCAATCAGAGCCGAGCTGATTTGCATATATAGTGCAGACGTGCAGATTGAGTCTTAAAGCGACAGTAGCAGAAATAGCAGTCGTATGATATAGGCGTATATATAGATTTGATTTGATATTGATTTGTGAATTGGAGTGTCAGGTTGAGTGGATCAGTTGATTCATCAAATAGATTCGTGAATTACGAAACATTAATCGGCAGTGCTGGGAAGGAAACGTGTGTGTGTGTGTGTGTTTCTCTCAGGACTGTCAGTGTGTTCATGTATTCATTATTGCTTGTTTAATTGCATTAGTTCAGATCTGTCATTTTCTCTTTTGTTGAGTGCAGTGTCTATCTGACTTTACTTTCTGCATAAAAATATTAGTCGTGATCCTCCCGAAATCACTCTAATATGATGATCTGACGCTCATGAAACAGTTATGATTATTATCAGTGTTGAAAACGGTTCATATTTCAGTGGAAACGGGGATGCATTTTATTTTTCAGGATTCTTTGATGAATGGAAAGTTAAAAAAAACAGCATTTATTTGAAATATAATCTTTTTGTAACATTATTAATATCTTTTCTGTAATTTTTTATCAATTTAATGCATCTTTGATTAATGAATAAAAGTATTAATTTCATATACAAATCTGGCTGACCCCAAATATTTGAATGGCCGTTAAAAAGATTTCAAAATTAAACGCATCTAAAATAAAAGTCTGTGTTTACATAATATATTTGTGTGTGCTGTATATAATTATTTTCTATATATAAATACACACACATGCATGTATATATTTAAGAAAATGTGTTATTCATATATAAAATATTCATATTTCTATAATATAAATTATGTGTTTATATATATATATATATATACAGAATTTAAGTGCAAATAATTCTTAAATATGTACATGCATGCATAGTTATTTATATATACAAAATAATTATATACATCACACACAAATATATTATGTAAACACAGACTTTTATTTTGCATGCGATTAATCGCAATTAATTTTTGCACAGCCCTAATTTTCTTTAAAAACCTACTTTTTCCAATTTTCATCAAAATTTGAACCGTATCATCTTCAGACCATGCCCGCAAAAAGTTATGGATTTAGTTTAGTTTACTTCGTTTAATGTCCACTAGTGTAAATTTAACTTTAGACAAATGGACGATTGACGAAAACGTTTTCGGCAACAAATTTTGGCGCCAAAATGACTTTAAGGTTGTAACTCAGCAATGCTTTGACATATTGACACCAAACTTTGTATGAGTCATTGTTACCTCACTCTGATCACACCACATCAATTTGGCCACAGCGCCACCTAGTGGTCAAAAGCGATAAACCATTCATTCAAATTACGAGTGATTGTATTTGTGATTTTCCAGCCGTTTTGCGCTGAATCTTCTTCATGTTTCTTCAGTTGCTCATTGATGCAGTCGGTCTGATGGCCGGAGTCATGTTCAGGTACTGATGAGAAAGCAAACGAGGTCTGTTGAGTCTCAAATCTCATCAGAGTTCATTTCGTCCGCATCGCCGACCGATAATCCCCAGATCAATACGGCGAAACCGTCTCTCTGTCGCTCTGCTTTTCTAATGGTTTTGTTTGTTTGCAGCTGACAGTGTTTACACTCATTCAGGTCCTGTAAGCAGAATTAATTCCTAATAAAAGATATCAGCTGCTCGCGCACGGATGGACGGGCGATTGACAGTCTCTATTTTCTGCCGACTTGTTAACTCGCGTGTGTGTGAGAGATAGACGGACGAGAGCGAGCGAGACAGACGTTCTTTTAGTGAAATAATTGTGTGTTCAGATCTGTGGTTGGTCTGTATAATACTCAATAGAGCTGGGAGGGATGATGCTATTAAACCCGCTGGAGCTGAAACGGGCGTGAGGAGGGTTTCAACCAGAGACTTGATCTGGTGTTTTCAGTCTCTGATCTCTTAGATGGCATTAGGTTTCATGATTTGATTTGGTTCAAATAATGCAATGCAATGCAAAAAAAAACCCACATTTAGAAAGTTTGTCCATACAGTGCAAGTCAATGGGGTCCAAAATCTTCTTTTTTTGTTTCACAGACACTCGATTGTCATAAAGGTTTGAAATGAGTTGAGAAATGATGGTGATTGTCACACTGGTCTGCTCGGTCTCTCGTTAGGGTTCTCCTGCAGAAAGATTACGGTTTCCTCCGAGACATTAACGTCTGGCACCCGTTCGTGACCATCGGTGTGTATGCCTCCACGCTCTCCGCCGCCATGAGTAATCTGATCGGAGCTTCCCGAATCCTGTACGCTCTGGCGCGGGACGACCTGTTCGGTGAGTGAATCACCGTCACCTGCAGATTGTTGTGTTCTGCTTTATCATAATCTTTTTTCATCTGGCCACTCCCCTAATGAGCCTCATTTGCATAAACATGTAACTTTGGCCCTCTCATGCTCATATGCTCATGCAAATATACAGTCTATGTCTATGATATACAGTCCCAGATATGATTATTTTTATTACTCACCCTCATGTTCTCCGAGCCCATAAGACTTCTGCTCATCTTGCTGATCTTTTTGGTGAAATCTGAGAGATTTCTGTCCCTCCATCAACATCTGTGAACTACGGAGGCGTATTGCATTCACTTGAAGATAAAAATCTACCCTGTTTTTCTGAATTAACAAGTTAATTATCTCAGAATTACGAGATAATTTTTCATGGAAAAAAGTTTTTGCTCCGTTTTTCTGAATTAATGAGTTAATTTTTCATGAGAAAAAATTTTTGCTTTGTTTTTCTGATAATTCTGTTTTTCTGATTAATTCAGAAAACTTTTTTTCCTCATGAAAAATGAACTCGTTAATTCAGAAAAACAGAGCAAAAACTTTTATCCATGAAAAATGATCTTGTAATTGTGAGATAATTAACTAGTTAATTCAGAAAAACAGTAGATTTTTTTTCTTCAAGTGAATGCAGTACGCCTCCGTAATGAACCACCACTTTGATGCTTTAAAAAGTTCATGAAGAGATTGTAAAACTCATCCATATTTGAGTGGTTTAATACACATTTTCTGAAGAGACTCGATCGGCTTTTAGACCTTTATTCGCATATGAATGTATATCAAAAAGATCTTTATTTGTGCTCTGAAGATAAACGGAAGTGTTATGAGGGTGAGTAAATAATGGCAGAATATTTTAATTTTTGTGTGAACTAACCCTTTAACCCGTGTGTGTGTGTCTATATCTGTTCATCATGCTGAGTATTGTCCCGTGATGGATGAATGAATGTTCTCCGGTTAAATGTCTTGATGTAAGAGTGATTGATTCTCCTGCTGTTGTTCGGTTTCTTCAGCTTTCTTGTTGAGATATGAGTAGATGTGTTCGGTTACAGATGGTATCGGTTGTCCGTCTCTCTCTCTCTCTCAGGAAAGGCTCTGTCTCCAGCCAAACGCACATCCGGCAGTGGGAACCCCTGGGTGTCGGTTCTCATCTCCTGGTTCATCGTACAGGTGATGATTTAAAATGACTTTATGTATAATTCAGCTCACTTTCATTGGGCCCCAACCGCCTTCGAGTAGCCCTGGGTTATATTAGTCCAGTCTCCATCATAAATACAGCTCTTTTAAGCTGGACTCTGTGACGCTATTCTCTTCTGGAAACACACTTTGTTGCGTTATTCTCCTGTTATCTCTGTGAAACACTCTGTGCTGTATAAATAAAGCTGACCTGACTTCATTTTCTATGATAAAGTGTCGTTTGCACCGTTATCAGCTTTATCTGAAAGGGTTAAACTCCCATACTGCTCTTGGAGTGGCGCTTATGAGCGGATGATGCCTCGCCATATCAAACTTTTCCAGACGTGATCCTGACGTCCAAAAACATGCAACGTTTTCCGAAACCCTTTTCCCGGAGAGACCTGGATGTGTTTCTTCTGCCTGTTCGTGACCTCCTCTCGCCGGATTGAAACGCAGCCGCGGCGTTCGTCTCATAAACGCACGATTTATCTCCGACACTTACTGTTATATACGAGGGCCTTAAAAGAAGAGCACTTAATATGAGGGATAATGCTCAGCCAATATCTTAATAACACTCTGTCTAAATTAGAGTAATAGTACACACACACACACACACTCGTGTTGGACGCCGTGTGCATTTTAATGCCGAGTAGAGTTTAGAGAAGTTGAGTTAAACACTTTATTGTCATTGTACTGCTGTGTAAAACAGGTCAATCTGTTGGTATCCACGTCCTCAGACATTTACATAAAACAAGACGAGAATATAGTGGAACAAGGGCTCTGTTCCAAACCCTACTGAGCTCCCTACACAGGCAGCACTTATAATACACCTCAAATGTTTCAGTAGTTTTATTAGCTGTGCAGCTCTAGGGTTTGAGACGGAGCCGGAGATCAGTGTTTATGTGTATTTGGCTAGTGATGATGATGATGATGACCACACCTTCTCTGTCTCTGTCTGTCTCCAGCTGGTGTTGTTCTCTGGGAAGTTGAACACTATCGCGAGTATCGTGAGCATTTTCTTCCTGCTGGTCTACGCGACTGTGGATCTGGCCTGTCTGGCGCTGGAGTGGGCGTCCGCCCCAAACTTCAGGTGATGAGCCCTGGTTTAGTCATCAAAGAGAGTCAGGCTCACTAAAGCCGGCCACATGCTCTAACGGCAAAGACAGACCTGCGTCTCAGAGAGAGAGAGTGAGAGAGAGAGAGGGTGAGAGAGAGAGAGGGTGAGAGAGAAAGAGAGAGAGAGAGAGAGAGAGGGAGAGAGTGAGAGAGAGTGAGAGAGTAAGACGGTGAGAGAGTGAGTGGCACTTATAATATTTGTAAAATCAGTTTACATTTGATTTATTAATCTAAAATATGTCTGATTCTGTGATTACAGTAGGATTATAGGTCTACTGTAGATTCTACTGTAATGCTTTGAGTTCTGAGATTGTCTATTCAATGAATCTCTCTACTCTAGTCAAAGACCGATGACTCAGGGTCAGAGGTCAAGGTTAAACGTTAAGCTCTCCACGGCTGATTGGCTGAGGGTGTCGAGGGGGCGGGGCCTCTCTGCCGCCGAGTGTGTTCTGTTTGCTGCCGATTGTTTGTCAGTGTTGTTTGTTGTGTCTGCAGAGGCGCGTTAGATTAAAAGCCATTTAGTGTTCAAATCCCCCGAGAGAGAGACGTGATTAGCATACTTAATTAAGCCCAACCACTCCACAGTTACTGTCAACACGGGAGAGAGCTGTGTGTGTGTGTGTGTGTGTGTGTTTGATTTTGGGCTGCTGCAGTCACAGGAAAATCAGCCAAAATAGAGGAGAGAGAGAGTGAGTGAGTGGGTGAGCGAGTGAGTGAGCGGGTGAGTGAGCGAGTGAGCGAGTGAGTGAGTGAGTGAGTGAGTGAGCGAGCGAGCGAGCGAGCGAGCGAGTGAGTGAGCGAGTGGGTGAGTGGGTGAGCGAGTGAGCGAGCAAGTGAGTGAGTGAGTGAGTGAGTGAGTGAGCGGGTGAGTTAGTGAGTGAGCGAGTGAGCGAGTGAGCGAGCGAGTGAGTGAGTGAGCGAGTGAGTGAGCGAGTGAGTGGATGAGCGAGTGAGTGAGTGTGAGAGAGAGAGAGAGAGAGATCAGTGTACAGTTCCTTTTTGATTTCTGAATCCAAAAGATTGGGTGACCTTCCTTGTTATTCTATAAATTCTACTGTTCTGCTTTATGAGTTCTGAGATTTTCAGTTTATTGGAACAGGATCTGTGTGGGATGAATTTGTAGTCTCTAATGCGTTTATTCTGTCGTTTGTCGAGTTCGGCGTCTCACAGAAGGATGTTCGCCCTCATGTTAGCAGCTTCTGTGTGCCTGAACTGAAGGAGAGTATGAGCGAGCGAGCGCAATAGATATACAGATTCATTATAAAGTATCGACGAGGAACTGGATTCTGGATCGGGTTTGATGAATGTCTGTTTAGTCCAGTGATGAGAGATTATCAGTTGTGCACTAATGAAATGATCCTGATGTGTTTCTAATCCATGTTTAACACAAATGTTCTGTGATCTCTGAATGCGACGGTGTGTTTCCTGGCTGTTACTGCTCAAGGATAAAGGCTTTCACGTTCCCTCCAGCGGCTCGGAGTTGGACTGAGTCTCTGATGATGCGCTTTGCTGTTTGGCAGCGTTCCTGTCTAAGTAGAAGCAGACCAATCTGAGTCCAAGAGATTCACTGTGTCTGGAATTAATAAGATGAAACTTTTGAGAAAAAATTAGAGAGAGAGAGAAAGAGAGAGAGAGAGAGAGAGAGATCAAACTGACAGACTTGTATCAATCAAAATCAAGAGAGAAGAGAAGCATAGAACTGAGAGCACAGGTTACTCCGATTGCGTTCTTGTTTTAAACTCAATACGCTCAGACAAATAAACTTAATTCAAAAGAAAAACAACATTTTCATTTCTTTTTTTTTCTTGTTTTAATCATAAACTCCTCAATTTATGTAACTTGATTTGTGGGTTTCCAGTGTAACATTGAGCACAGCCGCCCCTCGATCGCAAACTCTACACACACAATCACAGAAGTGATGGAGTTAACTCGATCCTGAGTGTGTGTGTGTGTGTGTGATCGGTCCTCAGGTGTGATCAGCACCTGTTGTTTTCTTCTGTGTGTGTGTGTGAGAGTACATGAGAGAGAGTGTGTAAGTGTGCGTGCGTGTTAGAGCCCGACCGATAAAGGATTTTGAAGGCCGATACCGATACAAATATTTTTGGGTTTTAAAATCCGATATATTGGCCGATATTTTATTTATTTATTTAAACTGGACATGATAGTCACAAATTTTGTCCTGCTTATTTGAGTTTAGAGAACTGATGGAGATGATCTTTTAATTGTTATTAAAGCAATGTATGTCTTGTGACCAACTCAACGAGTGTTGCCAACAGGGACGGTGTAGAGCGCCCTCTGGTGGACAAACTATACAACTCCAACACTCATGACATGGTTCAAACGTGTTTCGTCCGTTTTTATTTTATTTTTGAAATATTCATTTATCGTCCATTATAACTGCCGATACCGATAGTTTGGAAAATGCCTAATATCGGCCGATAATATCGGTCTGGCTCTAGTGTGTGTGTGAGTGAATGTGAGTATGTCAGAGAGTATGTGTGTGTGTGTTAGTGAATATGTGAGTACGTCAGAGACAGAGAGTGTGTGTGTGAGAAAGTGAGTTTGTCAAGTGTGTAAGTGTGTGTCGCACGGCTCATTTTGGCAGCGGGAAGTTTGCTTTTTGCTGACTTGAGCAGGGTGACATCACTTTGAGTGCAGATCCGCTGGCTTTTAACATAATTGCTGCTGAGAGCGACACTGGAGGACGAGAGAGAGAGAGAGTGTGTGTGTGTGTGTGTGTGTACTAAAGTAAAAGAGGAGAGAGAGAAACAGGGTGAAACAGACGCCAGGGAAGTGTCAGATAAATGAAAAGAAAAGAGGAATTGAGTGTGAAAGAGACTGAGGGGAAACTGGAGTGTGTGTATGTGTGTGTGAGATAGATCAGAGAGTGTGTGTGTGTGTGTGGGGCATTTTTGTGACATTGCTGATGTTTTGAAACTGAGGTCAGTGTCCGCCATGATTCCTGATAAAAATTCCCAAAAATTCCAAAAATTCCTAAAAATGTAAAATTTCCTATTCCATGATAAAAGCGTCGCCAAATACACACATGTAATATAATGTCACGCATTTGATGAACCTCACCATCAAAGAATTCAAAATAGTCTTCATTTTCTTTATACAAATCTATAATTATACATTTCTTTTGATTGCTAGGTGAAATTTTACCTAGATGTGTTTTGTATGACTCTCTTCTGTTGTTTGGATGCATACATTGGTTTAGCACACACACACACACACACACACACACACACACTCTACCCTCTCCGCAAGATGAAAATCCATTAAAGACAAACTCGTAATTGCTGTTATAATGACTCACAAACACACATTTAAACCCACACACACACACACACACACACACACACTCTCAATGGTCCAAACACACAGAAATACTCATTGTTATTTACACACACGGCTGAACTTTGACCCGGAGTTACATCTCTAAACGACTCGAGCTGCTAATGAAGCTGGAACGTGAAAAGACAGAGACGAGAGGT
>CM075881.1:362558-400058 GCA_038021265.1 Cyprinella venusta
CAGCAGCTCCGCCCACCCGCCGTGCGCTTCCTGTATTTGCCCCGCCCACCCGCGGATACCAGTCGTTACCATGACTACCTGCGCCAGCTAGAGCTGCTCACGCGTGACCTTGGTCCGACCCTGCTCATACACGGGGTCACGCCCGTCATCACCACTGACCTTTGACCTCTGGGACGACATCGCATTCCTGACGATAAAACACTTTTTTTCTTGATTGTTTTGAGCACTTCATTTGTTTAACTTCGGAAGAATAAGATTCACACCGAGACGCTACGGATCGTGAGAAAGATGTCCGCCCGATTACTCTTCACCTTTTGCACTACTTCTGTTCCTTCTCTCCATCTTTCCTCGATCGTAACTAGTGGAGTTCCTGGAATTCCAGAATGTTGCTGCTTTGAGTTTAGAACTCGTGACATTCCGGTGCTATTCCCACAGATTTTTCCTGACAAGAATGATTTAGGAAGCGTTTAGCTACTCCAACAATATTTGTAGTTTTCCCGCCTAAACGACAAAGGTGGATGTAACAGGTGGAGTTGCCTCTCTAAGCTGAAACTCTATTGACATTCCAGTGCCTTTCCTCAGTCTTTTTCCTTATGATGCACTGGGATGTTTACGATTTTTTTTTATCCACTCCAGAAAAATGTCGAATTTTCACACCAAACAAAGATTTGTGAGTGTATTTGTTTACTTGATGCAATAATAGATCTTTTACAGCCAAGACGATCTGTTGCGTTGTTCAGTTTTGAGCAGGATCACTGTTTTATTGACACGAAACCAAAGTGCTTCGTTGTTTCTCTCGTGTGTGTGTGTGTGTGCGCGCGTTTAAATGAATAACATGTGCCTTGAGTTAAAAAAAAACACACACACGAATAATAAAAACATGATAATATACCTCCAAACGCTTGTACGAAATTACACTCCATTTTGTGTTTGTATTGTTTTAAAAACTGAATCATTTTAAGCACTGTAAAATTTAAGTATATAAAAAAAATGAAATTGTTTGATAATTGAATAAAAAGAAATAATGTTTGCTTAATGCGTGTTGTTTGTTTTCGATTGAAGCTTTGGTTTTGGATCTGTTTATTATCGGCCGATATGTTCATTTTTAATAATATTGTTATCGGGCCCGATAAGAAAATTTGGTTCTTTGGTTCCGATTTACTAAAGCTGATAAATAATGGATTATTTCCTTCAGCCGAGACACTTCAGATCATGATTGAAATCTCTTAAACAAATGGAAAACACAGTAAACTGTAACATGCGCAAATCTGTGATATCGGCAATATACACACAATTATTATGAGAATGCGTGTGTGTGTTTGTGACGTTTGGGCTTTAAACGTATTTTTCATGTGTATATGCTTTATGACGTTATTTTCGATTTGATCAAGAACGTAAACTTATGCCACCACTGATTGAGTATGACATTAGCAGCCAGTCAGTTGCTATCGTTGCCAGTCAGATGCTATTGTGTAAAACAAACGTGTATAAAGTTACAAAATGTAGCAAATTATCATTCAGAAACATTTAGTAAGAGCCGTGTGTGGTGAGGTTCAGCTTGACTCGCTTCATCGCGGGTTTCTCGGTCTGATTTTGCCTCAAACTGAAATTGTAGTTCGACACATATTTACATCTGGACCGCAGCTCATGACGTGCCTGTTTCGCCCAGTAAGGTAATAGGCGTTAATCTTCCGGACAACGTGAGCGACAGTTTAGCCAATCACAACACACCCGCCCAAACGAACCAATCTGAGCCCATGACGTGTTTCCGAGGGAGTGTTTTCATAGAATCAGGAAGTAAACCGCTCGTTCAGGGGACAGAGGAGAGCGCGGCTGACGATAAAGGTGAAGTTTATGAAAAATAAGACTTTTAAAAAAAGAAAAACCGAGAATACATGTTATATTGCACCCAATAAATACAATCATGCAAAGAAAAAAAAGCAGTCATCCCCCCCCCCTGTAATGGTGATACTTTTGTTTTTGTAATCGGGCTCTAAACAAGTGTAAAACATTTGGATTTAGATTTATCTGCCAATATATAAAATATAAAGAAATATCGGTTATTATTGGCCATAATTGTCATATCGCTGTATCGCTAGTTTAATATATGAATAAATAATCACAAAAAATGCCTGAGCTACAAATTTAGCCCAATTCTTTTTTATTATTATTTATTTAAGACATGAATGGCTTTTTATTGAAGTTTGAGTGAATATCGGAACGAGAGGGGACACGGGGTGGGAGAAGGAAGATAAATTGGTTAGTTGAAGGACTCTTACCGGAGATAAATGGGGTCAAGTGCGTATTTGGACCGTATCCAGTGTGTGTGTGTGTGTGTGTGATGAAATAAAATGGGTTGGCATCATCATACCCTGCAGCAACGGTCAGGTCGTCTTCATCGCCATGACGATAGAAGCGGTTGTCATAGTGCTGTGATGCACAAACACACACACTTCCTCTCAGTTCATTCTGTCCAAACACACAGCAACTCATCATGCGTGTGTGTGTGTGTCATCTCTCTCTGAAGAGTGTGTGTAAGTGGTCAGAACATAATGAGCTGCAGTAATCTTCTGTAATTACCTGAGAGGAAACAACAAAAGTTCTGGCTGTGTTTTGTTCTTTCGCTCCATTATCACAGTTTCCTCTAACCCCTGTTTCTCCTCCCTCTCTCCCTCTCTCTCTCTCTCTCTCTCTCTCTCTCTCTCTCTCTCTCTCTCTCTCTCTCTCTGATTGTTCTGGATGAGATAAGTCAAGCTCTGCTCTTCCATGTCTTTGGTCTGATAAGATTTCACACGCTGCTCTTAAAATGAATGACCTTCACCTTCAGTTTTCCAGCAGGCCAAACACACTGTGAGAGAGTGAGTGAGTGTGTGTGTGTGTGTGTGTGTGTGAGTTCATTGACATACGGTGATATTGGCTGATGCACAAAGTAAAATTTTACACTTTTTCAAGACATCATGGAAAGAGGAGTGAGAAAAAGAAAAAGAGCTTCCTTTCCGTGATGAGACGCGATTGGTGTGTGTGTGTGTGTGTGTGTGTGTGTGTGTGTGTGTGTGTGTGTGAGAAGCGAGATCTCAGGCTTTGTATTTCCAGGACACACACATTTCATCACTGGACTGTAGTGAGAGTTTGAGTCACGACACAATGCCACAGGATTTTGTCTCATTATAACAGTGAAAACTACTGAAAATACCGTAATTTGTGGCTATACAGATAAGAGGAAGACAGCCTTTCAAACGGTAAATTAAACTCACAGTAAAAACAACAAATGTGCTTTGTAAATTAAAAAACAAATGTGTTTTCTGACATCCCAGTCTCTTTTCTTTGTTGAGCCAGTCATAAAAATGATTGTAAACTCAGCGTATAGACCACTAGCAGCTCGTGTTCATCTGAACTTTTGTGTGTG
Source organism: Cyprinella venusta (assembly GCA_038021265.1). Classification (NCBI taxonomy): domain Eukaryota; kingdom Metazoa; phylum Chordata; class Actinopteri; order Cypriniformes; family Leuciscidae; genus Cyprinella; species Cyprinella venusta. The sequence continues at coordinate 365,965 of CM075881.1, forward strand.
TGTGTGTGTGTGTGTAGGTCGTCTCTTTTGCTTTTTCTCCTTTTCCTGTTGTGGTGTGTTGCATTAGTGTTGCATTTCCTTTTCTGGACTGGATTGTGTATCGCCTGTGTCCGACTGTATTCAGCATATATCTATCTATCTGTCAATCTAATGATAATAATAATAATACTTCATAGAATTATATGAATTTAATATTCTTTACTTCATCAAAAGACTTTACATATGGAAGAATCATTATGTCTTTTCATATTGGGTGAATCTCAACCACCACGATGTGCAGTTACACCTGGATGAAGCGACCACAGCCACACACACACACACACACACACACACACACACCAGCTTACAGGTAGAAAGGAGACGGTTATCTATCTATCTATCTATCTATCTATCTATCTATCTATCTATCTATCTATCTATCTATCTATCTATCTATCTATCTATCTATCTATCTATCTATCTATCTATCTATCATCTCTGGTCAGACTAGAAAACCTGTCATTTTCTGTCTCTCTCCTCCTGGCCTCTTATTTCTCTGCTTTCTCACTCTGTTCTTTGGTTCTATTTTCTCTATTTCAATCTGTAATGCGCTGAAGTCTTTTTCTGCCCTTCTCATTTTTCTAACCCCTCTGTTTTTCTCTCTTTCTCCCTCTGTCTCTCTCTCTCCATCTGTCTGTCTGTCTCTCTCTCTCTCCGTAATTACTGTCGCTCTTTGATAGGATTGTTTTTCTCAGGTGAGCGCGCCCAGTTCTCATCGCCGTGGGAACAGCTCGGCACTAAATTATAACTTCTGCTCCATAACAGAGCCGAGTGAAAGAAACGCTGTGTTAAAAACAGAAAGAGAAGGAGGGAGAGCCAGAGAAAATGGCAGAGTGAACATCTTAATTGTTTCTGTTTGTTTGTTTGTTGGTGTTGTGGGTAATTAGCACATTGTGAGAGAGGCGTGAATAAGTGCGCAGAACTCGTCAGGCGGAAAGAAGCTGTGTTCATTTGTGGCGTTCAATCCCTGCTGCTGTAAACACACACACACACACCTGCAGAAAAACACCCAAACAAACTCTGCATGTGTCTTTCAGTTGAAAGTAACTTCTTCACTTAAGATTAAGATGCAAATTCAGAAATAAACATTGATCATTTACTTTAAAGTTTACTTTTTACATGTGCAGTGATGTAAAGTGTGGGTTGCAGTGATGTAAAGTGTGGGTTGCAGTGGTGTAAAGTGTGGGATGCAGTGATGTAAAGTGTGGGGTGCAGTGGAGTAAAGTGTGGGTTGCAGTGATGTAAAGTGTGGGATGCAGTGGCGTAAAGCGTGGGATGCAGTGGTGTAAAGAGTGGGATGCAGTGGTGTAAAGTGTGGGTTGCAGTGGTGTAAAGTGTGGGATGCAGTGATGTAAAGTGTGGGGTGCAGTGGAGTAAAGTGTGGGTTGCAGTGATGTAAAGTGTGGGATGCAGTGGCGTAAAGCGTGGGATGCAGTGGTGTAAAGAGTGGGATGCAGTGGTGTAAAGTGTGGGTTGCAGTGGTGTAAAGTGTGGGATGCAGTGATGTAAAGTGTGGGATGCAGTGATGTAAAGTGTGGGATGCAGTGATGTAAAGTGTGGGATGCAGTGGCGTAAAGCGTGGGATGCAGTGGTGTAAAGAGTGGGATGCAGTGGTGTAAAGTGTGGGTTGCAGTGGTGTAAAGTGTGGGATGCAGTGATGTAAAGTGTGGGGTGCAGTGGAGTAAAGTGTGGGTTGCAGTGATGTAAAGTGTGGGATGCAGTGATGTAAAGTGTGGGATGCAGTGGAGTAAAGTGTGGGATGCAGTGATGTAAAGTGTGGGATGCAGTGGAGTAAAGTGTGGGTTGCAGTGATGTAAAGTGTGGGATGCAGTGGTGTAAAGTGTGGGATGCAGTGGAGTAAAGTGTGGGATGCAGTGATGTAAAGTGTGGGATGCAGTGGAGTAAAGTGTGGGTTGCAGTGATGTAAAGTGTGGGATGCAGTGGAGTAAAGTGTGGGATGCAGTGGAGTAAAGTGTGGGTTGCAGTGATGTAAAGTGTGGGATGCAGTGGTGTAAAGTGTGGGATGCAGTGGAGTAAAGTGTGGGATGCAGTGGTGTAAAGTGTGGGGTGCAGTGGAGTAAAGTGTGGGGTGCAGTGATGTAAAGTGTGGGACGCAGTGATGTAAAGCATTTGTATATCTGTCTGTCTAGTGAAAATTCGTTTGTAGTGTACATCAGACTGTCAGAGAATGGTGAACATACCCTCTTAAGCTCAATTAAAGTATCCAATCTTTAATTTGTGGAATATGAGGTCCGAATGTGTTTCTCTTGTGCTGGCAGGACTGGATGGCTGATGGGATCAGATACAGACTGTAGTATTGATGGATTCAACTGTGTGTCATTGAGTCTGGTGTGAGATAGGAAACCCTGCAGTCAGAGAAATGAGTCTTCAAACACACACACACACACACACACACCAACTGCTGCGATTCTGCTTCATATTCGTTGCTCTCTGTATGAGCATATGTCAGTTTGCTCTTCATACAGATGTTTTCTCCACAGTTAAATACAGTTTCAGCATCTGCTGCATTCTGTTGATTTGTATGTGATACATATATGGAAGTAAAATAATGCCAAATGTTTTTGAAACATAAAGCCTGTTGAATTTTACTACTTACCTAACCCTAACCCATACTTAGTAATATGCACTGCATTAACCCTGTTTGCATTTTTAGGGCTTGCATTTATATGGGCTTAAATTTAGCATGTTTGAATATTTAAATTCAAAAAATTTCACGCACATTTTCATTACTAAAAATTCAAAAATGGAAATTCACCTTTCAGATTTCACTTCAAAAATTCAAACCTATAATGTTCAACAGATGGTTTTCGGTCAATTTTATTTCGCTTTGCAAATTCGATAGTAAATTTAACGTTGACATCCAGAAACTGCAGGAAAAGCAGTGGATTACCAAATCTCCATCTGCTGTTAGTCAACCTCACCAGCAGGGGGTGCAAGCGTGTGTTGTTGACGAAGACCAGAAAAACAGTTGACTTTATATCACTCAATTCTGACTTTATATCTCGCAATTCTTACTTTGCATCTCACAATTATGACTTTACGCAATTCTGACTTTATAACACGCAAATGCGATTTTGTATCACGCAATTCTGACTTTACATCTCGCAATTCTGAGAAATAAAGACAGAATTGTGAGATAAAAAGTCACAATTACCTTTTTATTTAGTTTAATTAATAGTTCAATTAATGCCAAAGCTGTTGATCTTTTTTTCTATAAAGCCATATTGTGGATAATTCCACGAATAACTGCAATTGCAGACTTTGAACAGAGATGGCGACAAAGAGGAAAAACCGCGGACTGCAGCTTTAAGTAAAGAAATCTTACCCCATAAATTATGAAACCGTACCAATGTTTCAAAAACATATGAACGCTAGTGTTTGCTCGATGCGTTTACTAATGTTAGAGCCAGAAAGGGGAGATGAAGTAGAATAGAGTAGAGTAGAGTAGAATAGAGCGTGGCATGTCGAGTTGAGTGCTGTGGATGTGGGAATGATGAATGACTGCAGACACGTTTATGACTCTGTGTTTGTTCTCCAGGCCGAGCAGAAAATGGCAGTGTCATATAAAACTCAACACGGCAGAGAGATGGAAGAGAGATTCATTTACACTGTTTTAAATGAGAAATTAAAAGGGTCAGTGTGTCTCCAGTTCAATCTGAATTTAGTGAAAACACCCAAACAAAGGTGTGTGTTACAGAAACCTTATTGCGAACACATATGGACTGAACTCATTATAATGTGTGTGAGTCAAATAAACCCAGCGCATGAGCTCAGGTTCCTCTCGAGATGGATTTATACAGCAGCTCCATATGCTGAAGACATTAAGACACCTTCGTCAGCGCCATAAAAACTGTCTGTCTCTCTCTCTCATTTACATTCTGTCTCTCTTTCAGGGTCATAAACCGACTGGAGGAACATCTGCACATGGAACGGACCCGGACGAACACAGAGGCGGTTCCTCAGGTAACAGAGAACGTCCTCTCATAGTCATGAACAAACTTTCTTCCAGTAACATATATTGAATGTTCATCAAAAGTTATCTGGTCTTTAATAATGCTCTCAAAACGTTAGCACAAAAACATTATTTATACATCATTCATGTATAAATCCATGAAGATTTTAATTGTATGTTCGTCTAACGTTTCTTAAATGGTACTACTTGTTTCAGAATGTTCAGAGAATATTCTAAAGTAACATTCAGAGAACATTCTAAAGTAACATTCAGAGAACATTCTAAAGTAACGTCCAGAGAACATTCTAAAGTAACATTCAGAGAACATTCTAAAGTAACATTCAGAGAACATTCTAAAGTAACATTCAGAGAACATTCTAAAGTAACATTCAGAGAACATTCTAAAGTAACATTCAGAGAACATTCTAAAGTAACATTCAGAGAACATTCTAAAGTAACATTCAGAGAACATTCTAAAGTAACATTTTTGATGGGAACATTAGCAAAACGTTCTAGATCATATTTATGTTATAGCTGGATCAGGTGATCTGGTTATAAGTGTTCTAGTAACTTGTGATTTCACTGAGTTTTGCCAGTGATTTCATTCTTAATCTCTCTCACAAGATGGTCAAAAACTCATATATAACTCATATATCTTTAAAAAAAGAGCACAGAGTAACTTTGAGGAAATCTGATTTCTCCACTTTAACTCAGCACTTCATTCTCCTCTTAAACGGCAGGATGTTCTTCTGAAGCGTTCACGTTCACTCCTGAAACAAACCGAGTGTAAAAACACACGTCACAAGTCATTGAGTTTTCCTTGCAGTGGAAAATGTCTCTGGTCCGGTCGGCACTGAGGCGTGTGTTTCCTACAGGGAGTGTGTGAACCGATCAAATCAAATGTATACCTTATATATGCAATGCAAGTCACTTCAGATAAAAGCATGTAATGATTAATTTTTCGGGAAGGCGTTCCTTTATGTTGTTCAGGATGCATTAGTGTTTACGCTCAAAGTGGTCACATTTATTTATGACTAATTGCACTATTTTATGCCACAATTTATTTTTGCATGTGTTGTTTTTGCAGATCAGGTACTGACACAACAAACGCCCACAACATTAGTGCAGATCACAGTTTGCACATAGAAATTGTGTTAGTGGTTATTATTATTTTTTCCTTGCCATAAAAGTGCCATGTTAATTGAGTCAGACGAGGCCGTAACAAAGCTTCAACACTGAGGAGGCAATTTAATGTTTGTAGTGGTCTTTTAATCAAATAATTCAAGAGTTTAACTCAATAATGAAAAAATTTGAATGCGTTTAGGGGAATAACGAGACAGCGAGAAGAATATGTTTTTGTAAAGTACTGAGTTTGAACCATTGATAGTGATGTGAAATAATGTTTTTATTTTAAAATATGCACACATTCGTATGCATTCAATGTGGAAAACGCTAAAACGGGAAACTTTTATGTGTTTTTGCCGTTCATTTACACAACAATGATTTTTTGGGGTTCCTGAAAACGCAAACTTTTGAAAGCGGTCTCCGTGTAAACACGAATCTCTGAAGACGATGATGTCATGCACATTACATGTTTTATCGCCATCTATCTACTGGCCTGGCAGAATACAGCGCTTTCAGTCGTGTGAATGGGGAATGTTTTGCGTCGTCTAACGTCTTCTCAGTTTTGATTATTGTGCAAACTTGCCCTTAGGTTACATCATTCTCATGAAAGGTTCATCCTATATTTTCAATTTAAAAACTGCGAAATTTGACAAAGTTTGAATCACTGTATGTTACTGATGGCCGTTTTACATTTCTATCGTGAAACAGTTATCGAGCGTTACATATTTTCCTCAGAAAAACGCGCTAATCAAAAGCCCCGCCTTCTTTGATTTGATTGGCTGTCATTTGAACAATGACGCGCGCGGATAGACCGCTCAGGCAGAGCAACATGAACTTTTTTTAAATGCCTCTCAGTTGTATATAAATAACTGTATTGACTGCATTTTAACGTATTTAAACACATAGATCAGTGCAGATCTGCTGGTTTAGTTGGACTGATTAACTTGCACGTGAATAAAGCGCAGTTCGTGCTCTGGAAGGGTCAGTTATGAGGATATAAAGCCCTGCATCAGGACCCGTGAGTCACTCGCTCCGGTCGGACTAATTCATCAACGTGGACGGTCGCTAGGTAACACACACTCCGTTTGACAGCTTTTGGAGATTCACAGGTGTAAATTTTGGGGATCGAATTTGCTCAGTGAACGCACTCGAGTGTGTGTGTGTGTGGTGAATCTGCTGAACACAAGCACATGCGCCACAGAAGGTCACTAATTAGACATTTGGACATTAGGAAATGCCTTTGCCTTTGATGATGAAGTCGTTTACTGACCCATAAGAATCCAAATGTTAATTTTATAACAAGTATCCGATTCCAGAATTGAAATCGATTGTCGATTCTCAGCCCTGTGGGACTCTGGGAAACTCGTCCTTGAGTCGACAGCATCTCGACTGCTGGCATTTCTGATTTAATGAGCGGTGTTTTCTGGTCCAGGTGGAGGACTGAGCAGATCGGGAGGGAATGTGTGTGTTTGGCTTTCAGGACTGGCTGTTTTCTGTTTGTTTTGGGACATTCAGACGGACACCAAGACTAGTGGAAAATGAGATTGTGTGTTTCAGTGCTGGACGACCCGATGGAAAGCTTGGACTGAAGCCAGAGGCCGGAGCTTATCAGACTCAACACATTGCCTCAACACACACACACACTTCACAAGTACACAAACAACTTCCACTTTCTAGTGAATCAGGGGACGTTAAATGTTTTATCTGGTCGTGTTTGTTTGTTTGTGTGGGGATTCTCTGATATCTGCTGTCATATGTGAATTATGAGCCAATTTCCACAGTTAATAGATTTACTTCTCGTCCAAACTCGTGGCTTTTGATCTTTGACCTTTCACCCCCTCCTCGCCATCGTTTAAACCCCTGATTCGGTCACGCTTCTCTTTTCCCCCCGTTGTGTGCCTGATATCCGGAGCAATATTCAGGATCCAAGCCTGCAATGTAAAAAGAATTGTTAAAAATTAATTTCATTGTTTTATCAAATTTGTCAAAAGTAACACACTTTCTTTTGTTCAGTTGAATTTGTTTGTTAAATGCATTTTAAAAAATCTTGTTTTGATATTGTAGGATCTATACATCGTTGCACGATAGGCCCCTCCCACTAGTATAATAAGCCACACCCACTGGGTCAATAGACCTGCCCACTGGCGTTCTTAACAATCTGGTGCTTTTTGCTCATTTTTGACCGAAAAACTTTACGTTTTGTTTTTTTACTTTTATGGCTTTGATCTTCTTGCAGTTTTAGAGTAAAATTGAAAAAATATTTATTTAATTTAAAAATTATATATATATTATATATATATATATATATATATATATAATATTTTTGTGCATTTTTCATGACAATATACATACAATTCAGTTACTTTTGAAAGCCAATAATCTGCCGAGTGTGTGTTTGAAAAGAGATCAAACTTCAGTCTGAATTCTCCAGTTTAAATTTCGGACAGACGCTCAGAATGAAGGTTGAAAAAAAATAGTTTTTCCACATATGTATTAGTTTTTTATTGTGCAAAACTTGAATCTTAAGGAACGTATTAAAATAATATGACACCTTTAAAAAATATTCTTAAGTTTGGGAATGAATGACTGACCTTCAGCCGATGGTCACGTGATGTTGATCGGCCAATCAGAAACACTTGTGGTCTGGCTGAGCGCAATCACAGTGGAAGTGGGCGTGAACATGCGAGCCGGCGTTTATGGGATGGATTTATTAGTGAGGCGTGTTTGGCAGGAGCGAGGGAGCGTTAAGAGCCTGGATGAAAGAGAAGAGGATGAGATGTAGAGTGAGAGATGAAGAGAGGGCTTTATAGACGGAGAGAGAGATGGATGGATGAATCTTGTCTTTAAGCTCCATTAGAAGAGCTTTATATTCAGTGTAATGAACTCAAGGGTACGGGAAGGAGAACACACACACACACACACACACACACACACACACACACTGACAGACACGTTCGTATAGAGCAAGACTTCGATTAAACTGCTCGATTCGTGTGGATTAGTTTCTAAGTTTTGACAGAAATCTCTCAGATTTCAGATCTTAGTTTGTGTTTTGAAAAGTCTGCGTTTGGATTGACATGATGAGGAGGAAGAGTTGAGCCTTTTCTTTTTTTCATGGCCAGTTTTAAAGCAGAGAAAACTGATGATCAACTTGTAAATCTGTATTATTTCATCATATATGACCAACATGAGAAATCCAAATCTTCATAGAAATCCTTCTGTTCAGCTACATGTTTCTGAAAATGTAATTACAAAAACTTCACGATGCAACAAATCAATATGCAATGCAGAACTACTGTTTCCTGACAGAGACGATCAGAAGTGCCTTTAATTTCTTTAAATCTGAAGAGTTTTTAAAGCAGACACAAATGAAGCTCTTTTAGAAATGGACATGAAGAGTTTAAACATGTCAGGCAGGAGCAGTGTGTGTTACTGAGAAACCTGAGCTGGAGAAAACTCACGTTTACATTACCGTGTGTGTGTGTGTGTGTGTGTGAGAGAGATGAGTCTCTGGAAAAGCGTTCTGAACAGATGTTGCACAATGACATTATTATTTTCATGGCCATTAAATGTTAAACGCCGATGCAAACCCGTTTTACTCCCGTAATGTGATGCGTTTCCCAGTTAATCACCATATTATTCCATAGGAACCAAATGTAGGGCAGGTTTTTATACACGAGCAATCGAAAAATATATAATAAATATAATAAATATAATAAATAAATATGGTTTTAATGCACAGCTGTTAGTATTTAACTGATTAAATCCATTATTTCACACACACACACACACTCAGACGGAGAGAGAGAGAGAGACACACACACACACATTTAGAAAGAGAGAGAGAGAGAGGCTAGTCAGTTATCTCTGGGTCACACATTCATCCTGTCCTATTACGACGGACACTGCAGTGAAATAGACCAATACATCAGTGTCACACACACACACACACACACACACGCAGTCATGAGTGTGCATGCTCTAAACCATAGCACACACACACTTGCAAACTTTCCTCTGGATGTAATTTGTGTTTTTTGATCTCTCTCACACACAAAAGAAGATAGTTTGAAGAATGTTGGTTACTTTTTGGTCCCTGTTGACGTCCACTGTATTTATTTTCATATTGAGTTTAATGTGGACCAGAAACTCTCATAAAGATAAATATATAAACTCAAGCAGACGTTATGTAATCAGTTAAGTATGGCCAAAGAAAAGTACTTTAATGTCGTCTAGACAGTCAGAAAAAGCTCAATTAAATTATCTGAAAATTTCTAATAAATAAAAATGATCAAAATAATAAAACAATACATTAGAAAATAAAATAAAAATGATCAAACAATAAGATAAAGCAATACAGTCTGAACCAAAGCTATAATGTGTGTATCTGTATATATAGTATAATGCCCGTATAGGCACTGGACAGCGAGTGAGCTTTAGGAACACTTTGTTTTTTCATTTGTTTTTCATTCTCAGGTTGAAGCACATGGTTCAGTAAACTCAACCAGAGAGAGATGCACACACACACACACACACACACACACACTCATAACCCCTGTCCTGCTGGCTAAATATCAGTCCTGTGAGGCATCCGTTCGTGACGCTTCAGAGATGGAGTGATAAAATCCAGTGCTCCTTTGAAAGAGAGAGAGTGTGTGTGTGTGTGAGAGAGAGAGAGAGAGTAGTTTGGTCCCTCTGGAGTGTTTTCCATGTTTTTTTCCCTGTCTCACAGTGGGAAGAGAGAGCAAAGGTAAACATCAGCGGCGCGTCAGGGTGGAAAACACACTCATTTATTTTTCATCTTTTCATTTTTCATCCTCTCCATTCAATTATCCGTTTGCTGTCACCGCTGGAAACCACATTTAGTGATTTTCAGCTGAGTGAGTTTGCCGGAAACATCCGCTTTGGGAAGATTCACCAACATACGGATGAATTTCAGTGTTTCTGTGAGTCCATACGGCAGCAAATACACTGAAAATAAGCCTCTCTTATGATCATCTTTAATATTCATAAACATTCCACAGGTTGGAAATGTTAAACTAAACCAAAAGACATTTAAATGGTTTAATATAATATGGTGCAAGTTGTCAATTAAATGGAATACTCATTGGACCAATAAAATATTTAATATTTATATTTAATAATAATATTAATAATAATATTATTAATAATAATAATATTAATTTAATATTTTAAAATGTTTATTTATATTTATTTTAGTTCTTCTAAATTCAGTTTATCTCAATTTCTTCTCTACAAATATCACTGGATTATTACAATTAATGGTAAAATTAATGTTTGAAAATTTGATCTGGTATTTCCTACCGAAACTACAGCAAAAGATATCAAATAAAAATAAAACAATTTTTTTTTGGTGTGAAAATACTGATGTGCCTAAATTGTTGCACAGTTCTATAAGTAAAATATGTCAAGTATATTAATTTTTTATTTATTTACAAAATATATACATGTTTAAATTATGTAATACTCAATATAATATACGTATACTATACATATAAATATTTTAAGTCAAGCAAATAAAATTTTTAATCATATTAATTACATGATGTGCCTATCATCAAAATTAATGAAAAATCACCCTCAAAATATAATTTAAAGTCGTTATTGTTTTAAATGGGAAAAGCATCAGACACACATTACAAAAAGTAGTTTTTAAAAAGAAATATTGTATTTGTTTGAATTTATTACACATTAACTTTAGCCTTCAACAGCCATGATTTTTTTTCCAGAAAATGCATCGAAATTGATATTTAAATATATTTTCAGACCAAAACAGTTTACCAACATTCTAGATGAGTGAGTCATTGAATTCATTCAGGAATGAAAATATTAGTTTTGTTTTGCTTGAAGTGGTGCTATAATCTATAATCACCATAGATAATCACACGGCTGTCTTAAAAAGGCTACATGCGATTTCCTGAAATTTAAACTCGCGACTGACACCTGTGGGCAAAAAACAGAACTGTACTTCCTTTCTGCTCGCTCTCGAAGCGCGCGCTCGTACGTGCACACAAGTCATCTGGAGCAAGGAGGTCAACATTATGTTTACAGAGGTAAGACCAGTTAAATACATATATTGTTTGAGATAAGAGTTTTGTTTGCGAGTGTAGGCTACTTGCTGACTAGCAGTGGTGGGCTGGCAGAGTGATCTGAGGGTTTTCACCGACGTCACGTTCTGGGCGGTAACCCGGATGAGCGGCCATTATGGCGGCACTCGGATGTAAACAACAGCATCGACTGCACTGTTAATGTACGACTGAACACATTGTTACAAAAAAATCTGTGGTAGTATGCTCATCCGGAGATGTTTGAGTCATAAATGGTAAAATAAAAAGGCTATCATTATGTTTATTTGGGGTAAAAAGCTGCATATAGCCTCTTTAATGCGGATATTAGCTGGCATCTCCAGACTCTGGTGAACTCTTCCTCTGTTCGTAACCGCTCCTCAAGCCAAAGCCCGCTTCTTTGGACCGCCCGGGGGATTCGGCAGGAGACAAACCCCGGCCGATGGCCGCGAGGAAGCCCCGCAGCGACCGTGGAAACACGGCTAGCCCTGGCTAGCATTAGCTCATCCGCTATCGGGCTGACAGTGGAACCGCGGCTTGTTTCACCATATTGATTCAAAAAGCGGATTTATTTTAGTGATGGCCGGTTCGTGAACGAATCGTTCTTTTGAATCGGTTCTTTTTAGTGAACTCATTTGGAAACAAAATACCGTCGAGTCGCACGCACACATCGTTCGGTTAAACAGACAATACTGTGTGCAAAATAAAGCAAAATATGTGTGTGTGTCCAGCCCAATTAGAAATGTAGATTTGCGGGACTTGTTTCTGGTTTTTGAAGTTACTGAAATGAAATTCTGATTGTGAGGCTTTCAGTGGGACTCAGCGGACAATCTCTTCCATTGTTTTAATATGGAAATGATATAGAAAAACTGAACCTTTCCTTAGAAACACAGTAAAGCCCTCCTGACCCTGAAGAAAGAGGCATTTAATGACGACGTCTCCTCATCTCTCTCTCTCTCTCTCTCTCTCAGCTTCCACTCCTCCTTCATCCTCTCATCATTCATCTGAGGCTCGTGTCTTGAGTTTCGGGTGGATCTCAGTTTGGGGCCGCTGAAGGTTACGTGAGGTGTGTGTGTGTGGCTCTTTTCCTCTGACATTTTCTGCTAAACGGCATGTTATTAACTGCTCTTTTCCTCAGAACAGGCCGTGAGAAATCCATAGTTCTGTTTGAACACACACACACACACACACTCAGGCAGACTCTGAACAGGCCATGATAAACCCATTGTTCTGTTCGAACGGCTGAAATGTGACCGTTGTGCCTCCAAACTACCCTAAACATTTTCACTTTTTACTTTCCCTCGGGTCGGACTGCACACACACACACACACACACACAGTAATATTGATGGCTCTCATCATTCTGCAGATCTGTGGGCTTCACCTGCTCTGTAAATCTCCTCTCGAGAGGAAGGAAATGAAGCCGGCTCGTCGTCATATTTCCTGGAGATTGTGTTTGTTTTCTTGTGTAATAATCAGTGTGTTCGGGATGGATATGAGCTACGAGTTCTCGGTGCTCTCTCAATCACGCATTCATGAGAATCTCTTCACACACATTGTGCTTTGGTTAGCGATAATAAACATAATGTAATAATAGTGTGTTCAGTGACTGTGCATGGAAGATCTTTGTGCTCGAATCTGATTGGCTGCTCGCTCGTAACCTGTGTGTTTTGTTGTGTGCAGGTTTTCATTCACGAGTCTGGAATCAAAAGTCTTCATAAGTGTTCATCTAAGGAATCTGGTTAGTATGGAAGCCTGTTTCTGCCACAAAACAATATCCTTAAAATTATTCATTATAAAAATGCTCATGGATTATTAATCATCTGCTGCTGCTCACGTGTTGGTCTGAAATATTTTGTTTTTATTTAAATTAAATTAATTTACTATATTTTAGATCATATAATAATATTTAATATATTACTATTTTATTATATTATATTAGTATGTATATTGTATTTTTTTTTACGGGATTTTATGGTCCTAAATTATATTTTCGCTGTATTTATAATCCATTTATTCACTTTTTGAGCATAGACCTGAAAATTAAATGTCCGTCTTAAACTGGAGAATCTGGAACGCTTCAGACTGAAGTCTGATCTCTTCTCACACACCACACTCGGGAGATTATTGCTGACGTGAGAAAAGTTTTAAAAAGTTAAAAAGGCAACTTATAAAAAAGTTACAGAATTGTACTTTTATTTGTTATGAAAAATGTGCAAAAATATTATCCAATACAATTTTATTTGTATAGAACATTTCAAACAACTGACGTTGACCAAAGTGCTTAACAAAGCAATAATTTAATAATTAATAATTTTAAAAATGTTAGATTTTTTAACATTTTTATATGAAATATATCTTTTCAAAATCCCGTTTTACTCTAAAACTGCAATAAGATCAAAGCCACGTGTGAGCCGATCTCTCCGTAAACGAGCGTTCAGAGAGTGTGTGTTCGGCTGCAGTTCCAAACGCTTCCACTAGAGGAAACTCTCAATGCGTTTCTGACGCGAGAAACACAAGTGTGTCTGTTGTTATCAGGACCATTAAACCTGTTCAGATCATGGCCAGGATTAATGTGTGTGTTCACACAGCAAGAGTGCCGAAAACGTAACCAAGTTTCGATGAAGTAAAAAAATGCAAATTTACAATTTTACCGAAGAGTCATTACACGTAGTTGATCAAATAGTCACTTAGAAATGAAATATCTTGATTTTGAGTTGTGAGAGCTGATTTTGATGCTTGTTTTGTCTTATTTTAATTCATTTTTAGTCACGGTGCGGCTGTGTGCGTGGAATGAACTCTATGCAGGATTATTCATGTGTTTTTCTGCTGTTTATTGTTGTCCTCTCTTCGTTTCTCTGTTTAAACACCTGCTTTGTTCTCTCTCTCTTTCTCTCTCTCTGTCAGTCATGGTCTTTTGCCAAAGTAATTACACACTATGAGGTAAATGGTGCTGTGTTCTTCCCTCTCGTTTTACACTCTCATTTTGTCCTATCCAGACGGATGAAGCTGCTGTGTGTGTGTGTGTGTGTGTGCTGTAGGAATATCATATATGTGATGTGTGTGTAGGATCTGTGGGGTCACTCTACAGGTGGGAAATTATAATGCAAACCGGTCTGTGTGTGTGTCAGGCGGTGAGTGATCAGTCAAGCACACAGCAGTCCACACACACACACACACACACACACGCTGTGACCGTAAAACCTCTGTCAGTCAGTACAGACGACATGAACAGAATAAAACACAAGCTCACACACTCTCCTAGCCTTCCTGTCCGTGTGTGTGTTTACCTTTCTCTCCATCTATCTCACTGTTACTCCAGGATTATTTATTGACTATTAAAGCTGACGATCGACCATTTTACAAGCCTAGATTACACATTTATACAAGTTATTACCCATATATAACCCATTTTTTTCAGTTGGGGATTGACCGATATTTCTAAACTAGGGATCATCTGATATATTGGCCAATAGTTTGCATTTTAAGTAAGAAATTCCCGATGTATCAGCCAATACTATGCAGTTTTTAAGTTTGAGATCGGCCGATATATCTCCTAATATTAGGCATTTATTATTTATATATCGACCGATATATTAGCCAATATTATGCTTTATATATATATATATATACAACAAATATATATATATATTAGGGCTGTCAAACGATTAATCGCATCCAAAATAAAAGTTTGTTTTTACATAATATATGTGGTTGTATTATGTATAATTATTTTATATATATATATATATATATAAATACACATACATGCTTGTATATATTTAAGAAATATTTTCATGTATATTCTGTATATAGATTTATATATAATTTATATTATATATAAATATTTTACATATACATAATATTTTTTTCTTAAATATACATGCATGTGTGTGTATTTATATATAATAATTATACACAGTGCACCCACATATATTATGTAAAAACAAACTTTTATTTTGGATGCGATTTAATCCCGATTAATTGTTTGACAGCCCTACTATATAATATATATATATATGTATATATATATATATATTGTCCAATATTATACCAGTTTTTATTACACCATTTATATATTAGAATGTTTTTTCAATTGGGAATCTACCGATATATTGGCCAATATTAAGACGAATTCTATATCGACATATATTAGGCTATATATATATATATTGAGATAGAATGATATATATTGGCATATATTACACATTTTTAAGTTCAGGATCGACCTTCATATCGGCTGATATTACTCATTTTTTAAGTTCGGGATCGATCAATATATTTTTAAGCAAATATTTGTCAAAGAGCGGCCCTGGCCGACGAGTGTGTGTGTGTGTGTTTGGCTGTTGTGGGATTGTAAACCGTGCTCTTGATGAGCTGTGTGAGAGTGTGTTTGAGGGGTGTGTGTTCTGGTCTGCTCAAGAGTGTTTGGCTGAACGGGTGTTTACCTGAGCCAATCGGCATCTGTTTGTTTGTGTGTGTGTGTGTGTGTGTGTGTAATGTTGTAACAGAGGTTCATTTCAGTAGCTTCAACACAAGTGTTTGGACTGCATGTTGTTCAATGGATCATTAGAATTTCAAATCTCTCTCACACACTCACACACACACAGTGTCCAGGCACGAGTCCAGTATAGCCCAGCACACTCTAACAGCTCCACAACGTTTCATGTTGTAGTGAAGTGTCGTTTCTGTGTCATTAACACACGTGTGTGTGTGTGTGTGTAAATTATGTGTGTGTCAATAACACACTCCATAACAGGTTAATGATGAATGTGTGTCTTTCCACAAGTGCTTCTTGACGACACACACACACACACACCCACTCTCTCTCACTCGTAGGCTCTCTCTCTCTCACACACACAAACACACACACTCTTTCTCTCTCTCTCTCTCTCTCTGTCTCTCTCTCACACACACACACACACACACACACAATCTGCATGTCACTGAAAAAAATGTGTAATTTGAATGTGAGTAGAAATTGCAGTGAGTCTCTTCACACTTGTTCGACTCTGTTTATCTTTCTCTTCACACACACTTTCTCTTCGTTTATTTCTGTTTGTTTCACCAGCATCCCTCTCTCTCTCTCTTTGTTTTCTCTCTCTCTCTCTCCATCATTCATTCTCATTCCGACACACTCTTCCATATTTCTCTCTCTTTCAGTCTCTTTCTGGGTCGCAGTTTTGCTCCTAAATGTGATTTCAGAGCCAGAGTTAAAATGTCCCTCAGAAACACATAACCCGTTTACAGAGAGTGTGTGTGTGTGTGTGTGTGTGTGAGAGAGAGAGCTTTATTCACAGTGCGGATGTTAGTCAGGCTTCGCTTCACATTCAAACTGATGTGAGTGAAAACGAGGCGAATAAGGCTGGGATTTACTCTGGAACTGAGTGTGTGTGTATATATATATATTAGAGCCAGACCAATATATCGGCAGGCCGATATTATCGGCCGATATTCGGCATTCTCCAAACTATCGGTATCGGCAGTTATAATGGCCGATAAATGAATATTTCAAAAATAAAATAAAAACGGACGAAACACGCTTGACCCATGTCATGAGTGTTGGAGTTGTATAGTTTGTCCACCAGAGGGCGCTCTACACCGTCCCTGTTGGCAACACTCGTTGAGTTGGTCATTGCTTGAATATCAATTAAAAGATCATCCCCATCAGTTCTCTAAACTCAAATAAACATGACAAAATTTGTGACTATCATGTCCAGTTTAAATAAATAAATAAATAAATAAACAAAATATCAGCCGATATATCGGAATATCGGATTTTAAAACCCAAAAATATTTGTATCGGTATCGGCCTTCAAAATCCTTTATCGGTCAGACTCTAATATATGTATATATATATATATATCCCGAGTGCAGTTTATTTCCAAAACGTGATCAAACATTAAACGCAGGCATGACGTATAAACTCAAGAACAAACAGTCTCTGCAAACAGTGGGAACCGAAAACAGAAGCTATACTGGTCCACTCGGCACAGTTTATACGACACAATTGTCAAATAAAAATTTTCTGAAAACGTTTTTTCAAAACAAAAAATAAAAAAAAAAAATCAAAATTTTTAATTTTTGTTTTATTTTATTTTTCAAAACGTTTTTGAAAACGATCTCCGTGTAAACAACAAAAACGCGAATCTCTGAAGACGATGGCGTCGTACACATGCGTGTTACGTGTTTAATCAACAGTGTTCCATCGCCATCTACTGGCCCGACGGAATATAGCGTTTCAGGAGTTTAGCGGATCGTTGTCATGAAAACTTACAGTAGACACACGTCAAACATGAGGGACACCTGTGAACATAATCAGGACAATCAACCAATTACAAGACAGGAGACATGCCATGAACACGTGTGTGTGTGTGTGTGTGTGTGTGTGTGTGAGAGAGAGAGTATTTTCCTGTGGACTGGCTGTGGAGATTTCTCATTTGGGTCACTGTAGGAGTCTGATATTGAGCACTGGGGGTCAACACACACACACACACACACACTGGTTTACCAATGTCACCTCATCTTTAAATAATAATAACACACAGTCAGAGACATGGAGAATTTTCTGGAAGCGCTGCCATTTGTGCCTGAAAATTTCAGGATATTTTGTATTTTATCATTTCATTTGAGAAAGGTTATGGATTGAACTTTGAAGAAATCATATTATTTTCATCCTCGGGCCTAAAGCACCGGGGTTATAAATAACCATCATAAACACTGACACACACATGCTCAAAACACACACGAGTTTATGATGAGAACTATTATAAATCACAGTTTGATCATTTATTTAGCTTGTGATTCACGTTCAATAACATAATAAACACACAAGACAACAGCAGTTCAGAAAGCATGTGATCAGTGATGTCTATAAATACATATATTAATATCTTTAATATCTTATATAGCGTTGCTTTAAGAATCTTTTTCAAGGATCTGACTGGAGAACTACTTGTTAAGAATAGTTTTATTTGCAGCGCTGTTAATTAAATCAGAAGACACACACAACAAACACACAAATCACAATATTCATAAAGAAATGCCTTCCTCTCAGCGATAAAAGTAAGATATGAAACATCATAATCATGAAACATTGACGTGGTGTCACAGCATTCGGTGATGGTGAAATAAAGCTCAATCACAGCCTCGTCTCGTTCCAGCACTGTAAAATTGATTTAATATTTATTTCCTTTAAGAGCAGATCCTTTGATTTACTCGACGCTCGTCTCGGCTCTGTGATGTGTAGAGTTTAATCAAACTCAGAATGAGGAGAGCGAGAGAGTTCATGTTCTGTCAGAGTGACAGGTTTCCACATTCACTTCCACTGTCAATCAAACGAAAAGAAAGAAGGGATACAGAGAGAGAGAGAGAGAGAGAGAGTCATGCTAATAAAGCACATGAGACTGATCTCCACAAAATTTAGAGAGAAAGAATTATGAGAAAGAGCGATAACACTGTCTATAATCAAACGTGTATTTGTGCTGAAACACAGTCAACCTGTTTTTTAATGAACCTTTATGTGTTTTATTTTATATTATTCATATTTAAGCCATTTATACTGACAAAACTTCTTCTTCAGATGCTTCTATCCCAAAAAAATGCACAAATCTTTCAAATAAATAATGAACGATACTTTAGAATGTTCTCTGAATGTTACTTTAGAATGTTCTCTGAATGTTACTCTAGAATGTTCTCTGAATGTTACTTTAGAATGTTCTCTGAATGTTACTTTAGAATGTTCTCTGAATGTTACTTTAGAATGTTCTCTGAATGTTACTTTAGAATGTTCTCTGAATGTTACTTTAGAATGTTCTCTGAATGTTACTTTAGAATGTTCTCTGAATGTTACTCTAGAATGTTCTCTGAATGTTACTTTAGAATGTTCTCTGAATGTTACTTTAGAATGTTCTCTGAATGTTACTTTAGAATGTTCTCTGAATGTTACTTTAGAATGTTCTCTGAATGTTACTTTAGAATGTTCTCTGAATGTTACTTTAGAATGTTCTCTGAATGTTACTTTTGAATGTTCTTGAATGTTGTGGACACAGCTGTTGTCAGAGGATTCTGCAGTCTTCACTGTTTTATGTGGCCGGCTACAGTTTATGTTCTCTGCTCTTGTGGTTAAGTATAATTGAAAATATAATGATTATTTCCAAAAGCTCCAGATATAATGGTTAGTAGACCCCTGGGCCTGTGTGATTTTGAGTGCTGTACAAACGATAAACAGAATAACCACACACACACACACAGGGTTACGGTCATGGCTCTTCTATCTGATGATCTGTGTACAGTGTTAATGGTCGCTCATTATGACAGAGTGATTTTAGAGGAAGAAAGAGTGAGTGAAGTTTAGAAGAATATCCGCAGCTTTAATGGCCTCTCTCTCTCTCTCTCTCTCTCTCTCTCATTAGAGTACAGAACATGACGCCGCTCTTCGTTTAGACGGTGCTGTAATGTATTTCTCCGATGAGTTATTCCCTCCATCTGTTTGGTGTTTGTGATCCAGGAATCAGAGAGATCCGTGAGTCCCCGTCTCGCCACGGGCCGCTGGTTATCCAGTCGGCTGGAGGTTTATCCGGGCTGGTGTTCCTTCTCTGTGGAAAACACTGGTTCAGTTCCTCTCGCAGTGATGATGATGAGCTGGAGCTCTGCAGGCGTGACGTCCATCTGAAGGCCCATTTCAAGACTCCAGTGCATCTAAGCTATAAGGTCTGTGGGTATCATTAACCTTTATTAATGGACAAACTATAGCGACATCAAATATTTACCCCTAGATTTACACTTTTATATGTTTATGATGCTCTGATGTTGGCTTAATGATCACATGCAGGTAAACTAATATCATATTTAACCTTTTTTTCAGTAATTCCTTTGTTTTGATTGTTTTTATTAGGATTTATGTATTTTAAATGATAAAATGCCTACTTCATTATTCTCCAGGAAGGGATTTTGAAAATCAAGCCTGTTGATGGATGTTTGTGCAAGACACACACACACTGCTGCCATGCTGTAGGTGAGTGTTGTGTGTCATGTTGTTTGTCAGTCAAGTTGAAACACAGACAGATGAGTCTTTCCTGAGCCGTGTGTGTGTGTGAGACTCAATCACATGCACTAGTTCACAGGTTTATGATGTGCTTTTAATTAAGATTCATTAGAATAGATATTTCTCATTAGAGCACAATCCCCTACAGACCTCCATGATGAACCTGTCAGTCAAACCCAACTGACTACACAGAAACAATCTCTCTCTCCCTTCACTCTCTCTCTCTCTCACTCTCTCTCTCCCTTCACACTCCAGTGGACACAGAGGATGCAGAATCTTTTTTAAAACAGTGTGTAAATGTGTCTCAAAAGTCTTACCCTCAAATGATGGGTGATTATACCCATCAAAACATGATTATGTTATGAAAACATCAAGTCAGAATTTTCCTTATTATGCAATCGTGACGTAAATTTAAGATAAGTTTAATCATCACAACCTCAAAATAATAAGTTATCTCAACTAAATAAATTATTTAAGTTGATTTGACAAAAGAAAAAAATGTTGTGATAACAAATCTTGAAAATATGTTTTTACACACTGTAAAAAATAGTGTTAGTTTAACTTAAAAAAGTAAGTAACCTGGTTGCCTTAATTTTAAGTACATTGAAATGGAAAAAGTGAGTTAATACAAATCAGAAACTCAAAATTACATGTTATCTGAACTAAATAAATTATTTAATTTGATTTGACAAAAGAAAAAATGTTGTGATTACTAATCATGAAAATATATTTTTTACAGTGTGCGTTTTTAAAGTGTCACATACACATCACTGTAAAAAAATATTTTCAAGATTTGTTTTCACAACATTTTTTCTTTTGTCAAATCAACTTAAATAATTTATTTAGTTGAGATAACTTATTATTTTGAGTTTCTGATGATTAAATTAATCTCCTTCATTGTATTAACTCACTTTTTCCATTTAAATCAACTTAAAATTTTAAGGCAACCAGGTTACTTACTTTTTTTAAGTTAAATCAACAATATGTTTTTTTTCCAGTGCAGCTGACAAATAATAATTACTTATATATGACTACACAGAATCTTTAAATAAATATTAAATCACATAAAAATACTCAAATAGAATTATTTTTTAAATAATTGATAATATATAGCATATAAAAATTTATAATATATATACAAGTAAAAATATTGAATTTATAAATAAACAATAAATATAAACACTGTAAAAAATATTCAAGATTTGTTATCACAATATTTTTTCTTTTGTCAAATCAACTTAAATAATTTATTTAGTTGAGATAACTTATTATTTTGAGTTTCTGATTAAATTAATCTCCTTCATTGTATTAACTCACTTTTTCAAGTTCAGTCAACTTAAAATTAAGGCAACCAGGTTACTTACTTTTTTAAGTTAAACCAACAATATTTTTTATTACAGTGTAATCACACACCAGAATCGTTTACCAGAGTGTTTATTGTGTTTAATAATGCTGAAGTGTGTATTAGTTGGGCTAGAGTGTGTTTAAAGTTGGGCTTATTAGTTGGGCTAGGGTGTGTGTGTGTGTGTGTTCTTCAGCTGATGTTATTCAGCTTCTGCATTAACACTAAGATCAGATTATCTCTGAGCAAAAGTTCTGTTCACATTTAACTTTTGTTCATAACTTTCTCTCTTAGCTAAGTAGAAAACACTCTGTAAAATGAAGTTTCCTTTCCCGTTAAATAGAGAAAGCATCACATTATGCGAGTAAAACGGCTTGTAAATCCGGTTTCACTTTAATGGTTCAAAATTGCATTTGAACTCGGTGTCGCAGACCCGAAACACGAGTCATGTAGTTTCCCGTTCCGACAGCAGAGAGACGTTTAATTAAAGGTTAATTAATGGGAACTCAGAGGTGACGAATGTACACTTTTAGCTTTATTAGCATACAGCGAAGAAGAGAACAGCCACAAAGGCGGACTGTGGCGGAGTCGCAGATAGCGAGGCTGAAACACACCGCCGAGATGAGGAGAGCAGCGTGTGTGTGAGTTTCAGAGCTTTTCACAGTCTGGAGAATAATTACATTAAGCTCGAGAGCGAGACAATCACGGCTCTCCGGAGAGAAATTAGACTCCCACTGCTTCAATCTGCAGTTTTACTCACTTCACGTCACCGCAAACGTGTGTGTGTGTGTGTGTGTGTGTGTGACGGGTTCAGTCCGGGAAATCAAACGCAGACATATTTCAGATGTTCACCGTCCGACTCGGAAACTCGGAAATCGCTCAACGCTTAAACTAAAGATTATCAGTTATGAAACGACACAACTAAAGACTCAGTTATGAAGAGACACGTGTCACTCCATAACTGAGTCTTTAGTCTTTAGTTGTGTCGCTTCTAAAGACTCAGTTATTTATGTTGTGTAAGATTTTTTTCTATCTTTGACTTTAAGTTTAAGAATTTTAACATCGTAAGTGTGTGTGAGAGTGTTTGTGAAGTGAAACATGAGCAAGTGTCTGTTGAAGACATCTGATGTGTGTAAATGTAATGATCTGAGCGTTGAGGCGGATGAGGAGAAACGAATGATCACTCTCCTGATAGACAACACTGGAAGTCTATGAGACTGTAGTAGTGTTGAACTTTCTGTGTGTGTGTGTGTGTGTGTGTGCGTGTGTGTGTTCTCTGTAATGAGTTTGTATGAGGGTCAGAGATGGATCATATCATTACAGACTTACAACAAAGCTGACAGCAACAATTGACCAGCCACACACACACACACACACACACAGAGCATGTGTGTATGTGTGCACAGTGAGTTCTGTCAATGTGTGTGTTGTGGTGTGTGTTGACAGGTTAGAAGAGGGTTTGCTGGAGATAATTTGAAATGAATCCTGAGGTTCCCTCGTTAATAAACGACAATCTGAATCAGTGTTAATTAAAAGAGCAATAAGAATCTCTCATTACTGGCAATGAGAACACACACACGCACACACCACAGACTCTCTCTCTCACACACACACACACACACCAGTTGAGTAACTGATGACTAGTTTCATCATGCATTATAAATCTTTGTTTTGAGTTTGATGTCAAGTCTTCCACTCCTGATTCTTCTGTCTGGCTTCAAGGTTTGTTTGGTTCAATAAAGTCTTGCTTACAAATCATGCATGAATAAATCATCTTTCGTAAGCGCATCAGTATCATGACGTGACGATAACGAAACACACTAAACCTGTCAAACCCTCTCTCTGTTTCTCAGCATCAGGGTCATTCATCCACACACACCGTCACACACACACACACACACACTGACTGAGAGAACTCTCAAACTTTCTAGAGCCACAAGTCAACAATAAACATGACGTCAAGCATTAATATAACTTTGGAAAAACATCAATAATACAGTTAAAACAATGAAATTGGCCTTGTACACTGGCTGAATAATTATAGAAAACAATTTCTGCAACATAAGAGAAACTGCTCTGGTAACTCATAAATATGAATTATGATGTGGAAATTATGATTTCGAAATGATGATACTAAAAAGTTGCCGTTATCAGATTAAAACGTTATAATGTATGATTTGAGTCAAAATTATGCCATAAAAAGTCATAATTATGAGAGTTGGAATTGTCAATTTCAATTTTTTATGTCATAATTATGATTAAGTACATACATTTTGACTTAGTATGTCATAATTTAGATTTTTTGTCTCATAATTATGCATTAATATGTCAAGTATGGTGTTTTATCATTATTTTGAATTAGTATATCAAAGATTCAACTTTTTAAGTCATAAATATGTATTTCAAATTTAATTTCATACATTTTTGAAAATAAAGGTTTATTGAAGGAGAACAATATATAACACTTTACAGTAATTTTTCAAAATTACGATTTAAAATTTCGAAATTATGAGATACTAAAAAGTTGCAGTTATCAGATTAAAACCTTAAAATTTATGACTTAAGTCGAAATTATGCCATAAAAAGTCATAACAATAAGAGTTGGAATTATGTTAATTTCAAATTTTTATCTAATAATGATGATTAAAATAAATGATGTCATAAAGTCAAAATTATGCGATTTAAGACTTGGAATTATGTGGATTTTGACTTTTTATATCATAATTGTCTTAAGTAAAATAAAATAATTTTTATCTCATAATTATGATTTGGTACATACATTTTGACTTAGTATGTGACATAATTTTGACGTTTCATCTCATAATTATGCATTACTATGTCAAATATGGTGTTTTATCAATATTTTGAATTAGTATGTCAAAGATTAGACTTTAAAGTCATAAATATGTATTTCAATTTCAAATTCAATTTCATACATTTTTGAAAATAAAGGTTTATTGAAGGGGAACAGTATGTAACACTTTACAGTAATTTTTCAAAATTATGATTTAAAATTTCGAAATTATGAGATACTAAAAAGTTGCAGTTATCAGATTAAAACCTTAAAATTTATTATTTAAATCGAAATTATGCCATAAAAAGTCATAATTATAAGAGTTGGAATTATGTCAATTTCAACTTTTTATCTAATAATGATGATTAAATACATACATTTTGACTAAGTATGTGACATAAAATGATATAATAAAAAGTCAAAATTATGAGATTAAGACTTGGAATTATGTAGATTTTGACTTTTTATATCATAATTGTCTAAAGTAAAGAAAAATACTTTTTATCTCATAATTATGATTTGGTGCATACATTTTGACTTAGTATTTCATAATTTTGACGTTTTATCTCATAATAATGCAATACTATGTCAAATATGGTGTTTTATCATTATTTTTTTATTAGTATGTCAAAAATTCGAATTTTTAAGTCATAAATATGTATTTCAATTTCAAATTCAATTTCATGAGTTTTTGTAAAATAAAGGTGTATCGAAGGGGGAACAGTATGTAACGCTTTACAGTAATTTTTTGAAGTTTTGTTATGTAAAAAATACAGTTATTCATTTTTTTATCATGTTAGTTCACCGTACATTAATTGTATAAATTAACAATTAACCAAGAATAGTAAATGCTAACTGTTAATGTTAACTAATGTTGACAAATTAAACCTTTCTGTAAAATGTCATAAATAACCATAAAAAGTCTCAAATGCAATAATATTTGGCGAATTAATTCAGAAATGCTGTGATGTGACGAGTTTGAATCCATCTGGAGCGATTTCAGAAACACATTCGTCTGTTTTGCATGAGGCTGATAACAGCCCAACACATGCTGTTGCATCATGGGAAATGTGATAAAACAACACAGCAGTGGAAAACAGAATCAGTGTTCGGGTCTCAGTTCTCATGTGACGTGTGTGTGTGTTTTCAAACTCCCATTACGAGAAACAATTTTCTTTCCGTAAAACAAAAGAGCAAGAGAACCCGAATGCACACGTGCGCTCCAACAAACACTGCAGAGATGTTGCTCTGACGTGATTGATTGACTGCTCACACACACACACACACACACACACACACACACGGTCCAGTAATGAAATCTGCTTTGGCTGGAAGCTTCATCTCATTGATGTGATGGAGAAATGTGAGATTATATTTTCAGAGGAAAGAGCTGAAAGAGAAAGAACGTGGAATACATGATACAACTTTATACTGTAAAATGCACGCTTATTTTTAAAAATAATATCATTTCTTTTTAAATTAGTTTTTAATTATATATACAGGTAACATTCGAAAACTTTTAGTTCTTTATTTTTTTCATTTTTTTCAAATAATTAGTTCTTTTAATTCAGTAATTTAACTTAAAAAGTGAAACTAATCATTTGTACATGCAGTGAGATAAGGCTTTATTTGTTATAATGTTGATGATTATGGCTGACGGATATGAAAACCCCACACTCAACATTACAATATTGTGAAAAGGTTTTCATGAACTTTTGCATGATATTCACATTTTTCGAGGTTCACCTGTATGAAAGTACACTATAAAAAAATATTGTTGGTTTAACTTAAAAAAAAGTAAGTAACCTGGTTGCCTTAAAATTTTAAGTTGATTGAACTGGAAAAAGTGAGTTAATACAATGAAGGAGATTGATTTAATCATCAGAAACTCAAAATAATAAGTTATCTCAACTAAATAAATGATTTAAGTTGATTTGACAAAAGAAAAAATGTTGTGATAACAAATCTTGAAAATATTTTTTACAGTGTATGCAAATGGAATTTATTGTATTTTTATTCACTTTTGTGTATAAAAAAACTTGCGTAATGAGAGAGAAGGAACTATTAAAAAAATACAATTGTATTTTCGATAAAGATTATTTTATTTTATTTTCTATACACACTAATGAAATCAGGTGTGCACTCTTAGAAGAAAAGGTTCTATATAGAACCTTAAAAGGTTCTATCAGCGCTACGTATTTGGAACCCCTAAAAGGTTCTATACACTCTTAAAAAAGGGTTCCTCTGGGTTCTATATAGAACCCTGGAGTTCCATACTTGACCAATAGAACCTTTTACAAAAAAAAAGGGTTCTATATAGAACCATTTTGGAGTTCCATATATGAAGCGGGGGATGGAACCATTTCTGGTTCTAAATAGAACCATTTCTTCTAAGAGTGTGATGTTGAAGTCCGTCCGACACACACGCACGCACACACACACTCTCTCTCTCTCTATATATATATATATAAATATGTGAGTGTGTGAGAGTGTGTGTGTGTGTGTTAGAGAGAGAGAGAAAGAGAGACTAGCGTCTTGTCACGATCTGTTGTGCTAATGAGATGATAAAGTGAACTAATTGGATCTGTTGGCACTTCGTGTTCAATTAATCAATTACTTACTGCTTTGTGTGTGTGTGTGTGTGTGTGTGTGTGTGTGAGCAGTTACTGGGACAGTGTGTTACACTCGTTAGACACTTGACAAAATGTTATTATCAGTCCAGCAAAAGGCATGAAATTAACGAGTAATCAGGTTTTAATTCCAGCTGTAAAATCCCGACTTATGAATGATGGAGAACCTTACGGTGTGTGTGAATCATAACTGTGTGTTTGAATAGCAACATACACAATCATTTTCAGTGAAAGTGTGTGTGTGTGTGTGAGAGAGTGTGTGTGTGTGTGTGTGTTCAGTAGGTTGCATTAATTGGCCCATGTTCTAATTCCACTCCAAGATAATTTCATAAAGAGAGAGAAAGACCTTCAAACGACCTTCTTAATCAATTGAAAGCCAATAGCGTGACTGCAGTTTTTCACTTCTCCTCTGCAGTCATTACACACACACACACACACACTCCCTCTCTCTCTTCACACACTCATGGCTTGTTTGTCTTCTGTTTTCCGCTTTATGTCAACATTTCTGACTCCGTTTTAAAGGGATATTTCACCGTCGTTTATTCATGCAGTTTCAGACCCGTATGACTATATTTAAAGGGGTTTTCAATAGGGATGTCCCGATCAGGTTTTTTTGCCCTCGAGTCCGAGTCCGAGTCATTTGATTTTGAGTATCTGCCGATACCGAGTCCCGATCCGATACTTCTAAAATATATACCAACTAGAATAAAGAAGAGCGAAAAAACAGATCCAGATTCCAGGATTTCCTTAAATTTAATTTAATTCACCTTATTTTAACATCTGACATCTCTGTCAAGAAACAGATCACTTCTGTGAGGTAGCTTGAACAATCAGGTAATAAATATAAATTCTTCACTTTTGGACTTAGTGCAACAGTAAATATAAAAAAAAAGTCTAATATAAAAACAAATAGGCCTAGCACTCATTGCGATCATTTGTGCTATCTTGGCTGTGATGTCCTGCGGCTAGTTTGCTATGGCAATGTTGTTGTCATTAACTTTATAATGTTAAGCATAAATATACTGATAAAGACACTGTCAGTATTGACAGCAAAATAGACCACAGAATATTTTGTTCTGTATGACAGGTGCAATATTTGAAAATTGATAATTATTTATTTTCAAATTATATTTCTATCTGAAACTATGTCAAAACCTAGACATTCAACCGTCAAAACTGAATTTATTAATATCATGTATTCGTGTACAAAATAACATACTGTAGCGACTGTCAGTGGCTGTCAATCAGCGATGTAGAACCCCGGGCACGCTGCTGGTTGGCCTGGGTAGAGGGGGGCGGGTTGAGGAAGTTCGTCTGTTATTTTGGTTGCGCTGTTCTGAAGCTATGTTTCTGAATGCTTGCACGTTGTGCCTGGCTAACAAGTTAACTGAACTTGCGTGTCGCGTGAAAAATAGGCGTCGGTTCTATTTATAGCATGCGCGCGTTTTCCTCACTGCTCGTGCGCGCCTGAGACGTGCGTCATTCAGGCAGCCTGCAAGCTCTTACCTGTTTACATGGGAGCCGAAATAAAAACGGACACGCCACGCAGTCAGTGTGTACCCGGGGCACTCTGTGCCACCGCATAAATAGACGTGTTAAAAATACTGAGAATAATTTATACATGTATCCGAGTCCTGATCGGGAGGTAACATCCGATTCCGATCGAGTCTGAAACCACGTGATCGGGCCCGATTTCCGATCACTTGATCGGATCGGGACATCCCTAGTTTTCAACAAGATGTAAAATAAGTCCCCAGAGTGTGTACGTGAAGTTTCAGCTCAAAATAGCCTTACAGATATATTATATAGCATGTTAAATTTGTAACTTTTTGAGGGTGAGCAAAAACCGTTTTAGTGTGTGTGTGTGTCTCTTTAAATGCAAATGAGCTGCTGCTCCCGTCGGCACAGGGGGCGGAGCTACAAGAGCCGTCTCTGTGTGTGTGTGTGTGTGTTAGCAGCTCTGATTACCTCACACACACGGAACATTTCAAAAACTTTTAGCCTTTTAATGTTCAAACCGGAGTCGAGAAAGATGGAGAGACTCAACGGGACACTTCTGAAGGGTTAGTTAAGGAGTTTATGCAGCTGATGTGTTAACTAACTATCTTCAAGTCATTGATTAGCATATCCTGTCATGATCTATAAATCGCGTTCCTGGGAGCGCGGTTTATGCAAATGTTAGGGTTCGTGATGCAACCTGTGCAGAAGCTCATTGTAGTCCATACAGGCCGTCTGTTGTAGTCCTTTAAAGAGATTTCTGTAAACGAAAATGATCTCTCCCTTTGCTTTGAATGTTGAGCGTCGTGCTAAAGTTAGAAAAGTGAAATCTGGAGGAGTGTGTTATTCGAGTGTGTAAACGATGATCATGTTGGGGTCGATCTGCCCTTTGACCCTGGCTCTGGGTGAGTCTAAATGAAGTAGTTAATATAAAACTCTCTCTCTCTCTGTTCTCCTCTGTCTCTATGTGTGATCTCATTAACATCGTTTCTTCCACCGCTCCAGATGCAGTGCTTGACCACGAGGTCATTACACCACTGCGGGTCTGTCACACACACACACACACACTCCTGCGTGACGCTGAACAAATGGAGGAACGCTCCCGCTGATATTAGTTAGTCTGTTGGATTTGCATAAGCCTCTTCAAGAAATATATTGTTTAATTAAATTGAAAACTCTTTCTGTCCAATTTGAGCGGCTCAGATACATAATACACACACTGTTTCTTACAACACACACACACACACACACACACTAAAGATGAACCAACGGCTACAAATAGACTAGTTATAAAATAACACACTATATACTTAAATCCTAATCTAGTCATGACAAACTATATATCACCTTTCCAATGATATATAGTTTAAGACTCCTAAATAGATATTTTAGGTCTGTTTTTTCTTACAAATTATGAATGAACAGTAATATATGAATTTATGACAAGAGTGCGCCTCAAAAAATCGGCGGCATTACAGGAGTTTCTGACCTTTGTCACAAAAAGTTGACGCACACACTTTTAATAATTGAAACTTTGGTTTTTAGTGCTAAAAGTTCATAATAAAACATAATTAGTATTTGTAAATAAAAAAAGATAAAATTATATTTTAAAAAGTAAGGTAAGAAGTCCTCTAAAAAGTATATATATATATATATATATATATATATATATAATTTTTTTATTATTATTATAGCAAATATTTTAGTAGTTATCATAAATTAGGTATCATTTGAAAGCTTACGAACTCAGAATTTATCCTGTGAAAACCGATTTGAAATTGGACGTCGTGTTACTATAGAAACGAATTTTTTTTAGTAGGCCCCTCCCCTTTTGGGCATCATCTTTCATAATTTATTATCAAAACCTTTTCTAATCTCGACAACACATATTGTCAGAAAGGTCTGAGTCTCAAGGTTCCATATTTAGTGACAGAAGTGATATTTGGATAGAAATGTATTAATTTGTTATGGCAGAATGCATACAATTAAATTCAATGGAATTCAATGGCACCCGGTGGCTATTATTGGTACTACGCCTAAACAAAATCTCATGGGAACTTCATTTTTTGTGATATCAACTTTAAATTTGGAACACAACTTGGTTAGATATAGAGCTTTCATTTTATAGTAATTTTATAGTAAAATATATATTTCATATTAAAAAAATATATTGATAAAGTATATTTGATTTACTGTAACTTCTAACTTCCATAACTTTTCATAGTTTATTAGTTTTTTTAAGTGCTTTCATAGTTTTTTTAAGTGCTTTCACTTCAGTAATAATCTGCTGATTGTTTTCTTTAAAACAAGACCAAACTTGCAGTAGATCTATATTCCAAAGCATTCTTGAATTACAACCATTTAAGTTTGTATAGTGCACTTAATGTCAATTATCTAAAAGGGGGGGTGACAGGTAAAGGGTTAAAGGACGTGAATGTTTCTGTTGTGCAGTAGATGAGGGGAATTTTTATTAGGCATAAACCACAATATTTCTCTACTTGTACTAAATATTTCAATCAGTGGTTTCAACACAATGGTGAATTGGCGAATGTTTCTTCTTCGTTGGAAGCCAGACGAGTGTCCCGATCTGATTTACGTTTATCTGAACATTAGCAGAAATATGTATTTCACTTCACAGCTTTTTCTTTTCCGTCACCAAATTTAAATTGGATTTTCAATCCCGGATTTTCTCTGGCTGACGTTCGGACCTCACTGTATATTTTATTCACGTTAAATATTTAAACCAGCTCACAACCTACATCTGATCTGACACATGCAGATGTGCATTAATATATAATCGCTGTAATTTCCGTTGTTTATTGCATTACACTAAAACCTAGAAATAACCCATGAAGTCGGAGCTCACGGTCAGTGTTTCCCTTTATAATAACAGAATCAATCCAGCGCTGATTTATTACAATATCACATCCACCTTAAACCAGCCAATCAGAGAGGAGCTTGCCATTTTCAGAATGTTTCTAGACATTTTTGTGTAGAATATGCAAAACCATGGGATGATATTACAAATATTATTAATAACATAAGAAACTGAAATGAACTGTTTTGAACTGAAATAAACAATTCTGTGGTAGAAATAAACGTCTGACGCAGCGTAATCAGGCTTCTTACATTCTGGACAGCCTTTGAGTTAGGAATACACACATGACAGAGAGAGAGAGAGAGAGAGGGCGAGAGAGAGAGAGGGTGAGAGAGAGAGAGAGAGAGAGAGAGGGCGAGAGAGAGAGAGAGAGAGCACTCAGGGGTGATGGATCGACTGGCCGTTTGCGTTTTCCATATGGAATGATATCATACTGTTCTCTGGGGAACAGAGGGGGAGGGGCTGAAGGAATGACATCAGAATATTAATGAGGCGGCACAGAGTTGATGTCACTTTCTCTCTGGCAGTGAGCCACGCCTCTTTAATAGAGCCACGCCCCTCTGACCAGCAGCAGCAGACAGCTGTCACACTCTGCGTCACACACACACACACACACACACACACTGACCCATCAACAGAATCACTATGTTTTGGAGCTCAGAAAAGCAACCAGTGCTTACAAATCAAGCCAATGTCATACACACCCTGAAGTGACACACACACACACACACACACACACACTCTCTGCTGCCAGTGGCTCTGGGTATTTTGTGAGATTTCTTTGGCAAGCCTGAATAAGGAAGGTCTTCTACATTATGTTTAGGGATCAGACACAATCACAGCTGCTTCTGTGTGTGTGTGTGTGTGTGTGTGTGTGTGTTTCTCTGGTGGGGTGATTAAATCCAGATAAAGGGACATACCACATGCGGTCCACCCTCATCCACACACACACACACACACACACACACCTGCTTAACATGCAGCGTGCGCCACACGGGGTAATCGCAACGAGTGCACTGTCCACTCTGTAGCCACTCCCACTAATCACATTTACAACACACACACACACACACACACACACACACACACACACACTATCTTTGTGGGGACTCTCCATAGACGTAATGGTTTTTAAACTGTAGTATAATCTATCACTAACCCTATCCCTAAAGCTGCCCATCACACACACACACTCTGACACACACGCACAAACACACACATTCTGCATTTTTACGTTTAAAAAATAATGATGAAAGTTCAGGCCCTCAGTGACACGAGTCCCCATGAGTGTGTACCGGGATAGAAAAACATGAATACACACACACACACACACACACACACACTCTCGGACACGATGATTTTTAGAGTGTATAAACTGTATATTTTTCTCCTCTAAGCTAATAGTGATCATAGACCTCCTTAACTTAAAAACCCATCAAATAAAATCTATTTACTAAAGCATAAATCATGTTTATCTGTGAGTTATCATCACCAAAACGAGTTTATGAGCTCGTGCGGACAAAACTGGCGCAAAACATGCGCGCGCACACAGAAGTTCTCCATACACACACACACACACACACACACACACTCGCTCTGCTCATTATTATGACGATGATTAATGCGTTTGAATGAGTTATAATAAAACTCTCTGTACAAGGTAAACGAGTTAAAAAAAACTATATCGAGTTAATTAGGCTATAAAAGATCGGGAAGCTCATTTGCATAATAAGAGCATATTTAACTAGAGACACCCGAACACCAGACGAACTGAGCATAAAACATCTTCACTCAAGACTCTCTCTCTCTCACACACACACACATCAATACACAAGAGCGCGCGCGCGTGCACACACTCAGCGTATCCGAACCCTCAGCGCGCGCGGTGGAGGGACCAGTCATTTCAGGACTTCTCTCTCTCTCTCTCTCTCTCTCTCTCTCTCTCTCACACACACACACACACACTCTGCTGTGGCGGAACACGCTCCTATCGCTCTGTGACTCTCTCTCTGCTCGCCAGGTGAGTGTGTATCTCCTCAGATCTCTCTGAATTCTCCTCGCGCGCGTGTGTGTGTGTGTGTGTTTGTGCTTAAATGTCGCTCAGGTCTGAGGTGTGTGTGTGTGTGTGTGACCGAAATGCTGATATGTCATTTTGTTGCTGATAAAGTACAGTGATTAGCTCGTGATGCTGTGATAGAGACGGGGTGTTTCAGAGTGTAAGTTAGGAGTGTGTGTGTCAGTGTCAGGTGAACATGTTCGCTAGACGAGTTTAATGTGCCAAAGTTGAAATGTGTGTGTGTGTGTGTGTGTGTGTGTGTGTGTGTGTGTGTGTGATGTTAAAAATAATTTGTTTATATTATATTTGTAATAATACATGTGTTCATACAGACCTGAGTAGGATATACTGTACACATGATTAGATTTATGATTAATAAGATGAATAGATTAGTTCACCGAGGATTAAAACATAACTCTATACAAATATAAATGACATGTGAATACCATATTCATAAATTCATCATAATCCGGCAGTAAAGTGTGTGTGTGTGTGTGTGTGTGTGTGTGTGTGTGTGTGCGAAGTCTGGCAGGAGATCTGGTGTGGAAGTGGATTTATGTGATTGATTTGCACAGTTAATGAGGTTCAGTTGAATTGTGATATTTCTGTGTGTGTGTGTGTGTGTGTGT
>CM075881.1:405058-470058 GCA_038021265.1 Cyprinella venusta
AAGGCGCATTAGAAGTGGAATAAAACAAACTAAGAACAGGGAGCTTATCATAAAAGACAGATCGGTTTTTAATCAAGCTTTTTAATCAGGATTTATAAAACGGACAGTCGTGGCTCTGAATGCTGATTGGTCAGTCCAGTGTTTATGTGCCATGCCGAGACACACTTAAAGAGAAGCCATTTTATAAAAGCAATGAGGCATACACTGCACATATATTTCACTCAAACACGGTCAGTCGTTTGATTCCCTGAAAACGCATGAACTGATATAATGCAAAACATTTTGTTCAAAACATAAAAATCTAATTGAAACATGTCCTGCAATATATCAAGCAATTATTAATTGCATCTCTCCCACCACAACAGGTCGTTCCGAGAAAGGAAACGGCTGACGAACTTGACGTGGAAAAATCCCCAGCATCCCGACTGACCTCAGATTTGAAAGGGTCAAAGGTCATGACCTTACTTTGATCCTATATCCTTCCCTCGTGACCTCATGTTCCACACTTTCCCCAACAAATCGCGAACGCAGACGTCGGTCGGCATGGAGAAGACGTACTCCCTGACCGCGCATTACGACGACTTCCAGGAGATCAAGTACGGCAGCCGCTACGGGAGCAACACGCTGAGCAACGGCATGAGCCTGCACCTGGGGGGATCCCTAGATCGCGGGAGCCGAGGGCGAAGTGGGCGGGGCCATTCTGTGGTGGGCGGGGCCACCCCTGGGGGCAGGGCTCCGGCCCGCTGGAGCCGGCGGGAAATCTGCCTTCTCTCGGCGCTGGTGTTCGCGGCAGGAATGTGCGTGATTCTCGGATGCATGCTAGCGCTGAAGTTCCTGTCGCTGGAAGCGCAGGATTCGCAGTGCCGGCAGGATTGCGTCAAACGGCGTTCGCTGATCCGGGCCGCGCGATTCGTCCAGGGGAACATCGACCCGAGCGTCCAGCCCTGTCACGACTTCTACAGCTTCGCCTGCGGAGGATGGCTCCGCCGACACGGGATTCCCGACGACAAACTGAGCTACGGGATCATCACCGCCATCGGGGAACTGAACCAGGAGAAGCTGCAGCGCCTCCTACAGGTGCCGGTCCAGAGGAACGAGCCGGACAGTGCCGAGAGGAAGGTACAACGGCTTGCTTTAAAGACATTTTTTTAATTTCCTAAAATAATTTTAATTTAATTTTTTATTTATTATTATTATTTATTTATTTATTATTTTTTTAAATATTTTTTTACTTTTTATTTTTTATTTTTAATGTATTTTTTAGGGCTGTCAAAACGATTAATCGCGATTAATCGCATCCAAAATAAAAGTTTGTGTTTACATAATATATGTGGGGGCACTGTGTATAATTATTATATATATATATAAATACACACACATGCTTGTATATATTTAAGAAATATTTTCATGTATATTCTGTATATGGATTTATATATAATTTATACTATATATAAATATAAATATTTTATATATAAATATTTTTTTTTCTTAAATATACATGCATGTGTGTTTTTATATATTGTATATATACAAAATAATTATATACAGTGCACCCACATATATTATGTAAACACAAACTTTTATTTTGGATGCGATTAATCGCGTTGAAAAATACTAGGGCTGTCAATCGTTTTGACAGCCCTAGTATTTTTATTTCATTCTTCATTTTATGGACACATTTAATGTACAAAAACAAAACAATGGGGCTGATATTACATAAAAGTAACAGTGGATAATACTGTATGTACTTTGGATGTTAGAGTTAACAAGACATTGCCAATAAATAATAAATAATAGCCACAGATATAAGCAGTAAAATGGGGTTAATAAAGTGCAAAAAAAGATGGTTATTTTATTTTATTCAAGTAGGTGTTTTTTAAGAAATTATATAAATAAAGGTTGTTATAGTTAGCTAAAACTGAAACTTTTATAAAAAAAAAATATATATTTTTCATTGGGGTTAAATTATACTTTATTATATTTCTCCCAAAGGTGAAAGAATTCTACCGCTCGTGTATGAACATGAAGGAGATCGACCGTCTGGGGGCGGGGCCTATGACTGAGGTGATTGACAGCTGTGGTGGGTGGGACCTGTCTGGAGCTCCGCCCAGAGGGGCGGGGTGGGACAGTAGCTCCGCCCCTGTGAGTCCGGATTTTAATGAGATGCTGTACAAGACTCAGGGATTATACAGCACATCTGTGTTCTTCTCGCTCACCGTCAGCGTAGACGATAAAAACTCGTCGCGCAACGCCATACGGGTGAGGCTAATTCACGTTTATTCCGACGGCGCTTTTCACAATACACATCGAATAAAAGAAAATTCCACATTACAGTGATCTGTTATCAGAGGGAACTTTCTAAGTTATGTATTCCAGAAGTGTATACAAAATGGACAATACTAATGAAGTTGTGTTATGTTGACGTGGTGTGTGATTGCAGATTGATCAGGAGGGTTTGACTCTGCCGGAACGAACCCTGTACTTCGGCCTGGATGAAGACAGTGTGAAGGTGAAGCTCCTCCGTCTCTCCATCTGTCGCTCGCCGGGGCGCTCGCATGTCTAATTGATCGGGTCACAGCTGGTGATGATGTCACAGACGAGCTCGTGTCCGTTAGTAATGAGGTCACAGCGGTGCCCCGTCACGCTCCGATGACATCAGACTTTTACCACAACGCAACTACAAATTTAAACTGACAAGCCACGAAGAAATCCCACCGAGAGATCAATATTCCCAGGAACAAACTCCTGTCTTTATGTAAAGTACGCTAGGTCATGATTA
Source organism: Cyprinella venusta (assembly GCA_038021265.1). Taxonomy (NCBI): domain Eukaryota; kingdom Metazoa; phylum Chordata; class Actinopteri; order Cypriniformes; family Leuciscidae; genus Cyprinella; species Cyprinella venusta. The sequence continues at coordinate 407,838 of CM075881.1, forward strand.
ATCGCAGCCAAAGTAAAAGATTGTGTGTACATTTATATATGTGTGTGTACTGTGGATAAGTATTTTGTATACAGTATATAAACACACACATGTATGTATATATTTAAGAAAAATTGATTATTTAAGTATGAAATATTTCTTTTTAAAATTATGTATAAAAATATATACATGCAAATATTGAATATATATATTCATATGTGTGTATTTTATGTACACAAAATAATTATGCACAGTACACATGCATGTATTATGGATTTTGGGTGTGATTAATCATTGCCCAGCACTAAAAATATAATTTCTTATTATTATGGTGAAATAAGACCTGGTTTTTTATTATTGCTAACTCAGGCATAATATGAGATTTGCTTTATTAAATATACAAACATTTGACGTATATAATGAGACATTCAGATAAGTGCAAATGCAAAAGTGTTTACATTTCAATATAATTGGTTGCACTTTACAATTAGGTTGTATTCTTTAGTTTATTAAAATATGTCTGTTTAGTTTATATCATTTTTTAAACACTTTATTTTTAATAATTTGTTATGAGAGACAGAATCATATGAAATCCATCAATAAGACAGCATGGTTTATGAATGCTACTTTTGCTTTTGTGTGTGACATCAGTTTAATAACAACGTTTCTCTCGTGTCCGTCAGATCCTGGCGTCCTATAAGGCGCTGATGGAGCGACTGCTGAGCATGCTGGGAGCTCAGAACGCCACGCTGAAGGCACGAGAGATCCTGGATCTGGAGATCAAACTGGCAAACGTATGTATCTCGTGTGTGTGCGTGTGTGTGTTCACCAGGGAGTCGTTCCCATCATCCCTCATTTTGACCCGGAATGCTTTTTGGAAATTTGTTGAAAATTTCAAAAATACCAAAAATGTTTTTATAATGTTGTACTTATATTTTTAATGTATAATGTTTATAATTAAACGGTTTAGGCATGAAATTGTGAGTTATTTTAAAGTTAAGTTGAAAGATTTTGAGGAATGTGCTTGTAAATTAATATTTAGTTATTGATCAAATCTAGTAAAAAATAACAAAAAAATCTCCTAAAAGTACAATTTAAATATATTTAAATTTTTATATCAAAATTAAATACATTTTAATTAAATAAATTTAAATAAGTCGTAAATTTAAATATTTAAATTTAAATAAGTAAATAAATTTAAATATTTAAATAAATTTAGATAAGTTTATTAAATAATAAAAATAAATAAATATAAATAATTTTTAAATATATTTTTAATTTCATACCAAAATTAAATAAAATATTTCTGGATCAAAAAATAAAAGAAGTATAATTTTAGGGCTTCGGGTCATTGTGACCCACGAGGGAAGGATGAGTGTGTTCGTTCAAAGGAATCACTTGAATGAACCGAATCACTGAATCTGAAGGGAACTGCTGGATGTGCTTGTAGGAGTTGTGTGTGTGTGTGTGTGTGTGCATGTGATTTAACAGTCTTTCTTCTTTGTTTTTGGCCAAAGATCACAGTGTCTGAGTTCGAGGAGCAAAGGAAAGACATCAGCAGCATGTACAACCGCATGACTCTGAACCAGCTGCAGAAACTGGCTCCCAGCGTGAGTACACACACACACACACACACACACACACACATTATTGTACATTTCCTATCGTAAATATATAAAACATGTATTTCTGCCGCACAATCTCCATCATAAATGCACAACTGTAAAGGGGATTTTGATTATTTTTGCATCCTCAGATCCAGATTTCCAACAGTTTATATATATCAGCCACATATTGCCAGATCATAACAAACATACATCAATGGAAGGCTTATGTATTCAGCTCTCAGATGAGGTATAGACTGGTTCTGTGGTTCTTGATGACCTTCCGCTCAACGGTGAAATTAAAGCAGACTGGCCCATGTTTCAGTACAGCACAGATCCGCTGTTTAAAACACAGGACACCATCTGCAGATGAATCATAACTCAATAATCATGAGTCTCACACCGCCGTCCTCTCGCTCCGCAGTTCCACTGGAAGCGTCTTCTGGACCGAATCTTCAACGAGAACTTCTCCGAGGACGAGGAGATCGTGGTTTTGGCCACTGAATACATCCAGACGGTGTCGGACATCATCAAAACCACGTCCAAACGGTGAGAGGTCTGGAGAGTTGGAACACGTTACACTCTCAGAAAAAAAGGTACAAAAGCTGTCACTGGGGCTGTACCTTTTCAAAAGGGACACTTTTGTACCCAAAGGCAGCATATTGGTACCTTAGTGGTACATATTAGCACCTAAAATGTACATATTAGGACCTAAATATACATATTAACACCTAAAATGTCCATATTAGCACCTAAAATGTACATATAAGGACCTAAAATGTAAATATTAGGACCTAAAATTGACATTATAGCTCCTGAAATGTACATATTAACACTTAAAATGTACCTATTAGCACCTAAAATGTACATATTAGCACCTAAAATGTACGTATTTGGACCTAAAATGGACATATTAGGACCTAATATGTACATATAATGACCTAAAATGTACATATTAGGACCTAAAATTGACATTAGCTCCTGAAATGGACATATTAACATTTAAAATGTACCTATTAGCACCTAAAATGTACATATTAATACCTAAAATCTACATATTAGCACCTAAAATGTACGTACTTGGGCCTAAAATGGACATAATAGGACCTAAAATGGACATATTAGAACATAAAATGGACATATTAGGACCTAAAATGTACATATTAACACCTAAAATCTACATATTAGCTCCAGAAATGTACATATTAGCACCTAAAATGGACAAAGGTTTACCTTTCGAAAAGGTACAGCCCCAGTGACAGCTTTTGTACCTTTTTCTGAGAGTGTACAGGACGGTTCATTAGTTAACATTAGCAAGATTTTAATAAAGTATTAGTAAATGTTGATATTCACATTAACCAAGATTAATAAATATGTGCAGTTCATTATTAGTTCATGTTAACTAATGTAATTATTGAATGTTAACTAATGAACCTTATTGTAAAGGGTTGTTGAAGTCTTTCTGATTAAACTTTTTTTAATTTCATGATTGCTGTGCTTACCACTATTGAATGTTAGTGTTATAATAATGATTTAATAATATCTCTGATAAGCATACAACATACAAAGACACAAAGACAAATATGCTTTCAATGTCATTGGGATATATAGTGTACATTTTAATGGTGTCAGTGTGTGTGTGTGTGTGTGTGAGAGAGAGAGAGTTAACATGGCTTTATTTGAGGTGTCACTGTTTGGTTAACACCCTGTGCCGGTGCTGATTGTAATCGACCCAAAAAAGCTCCACTTGTTTACACACACACACACACACACACACACACACACACAATCTCTCTCTATCTCTCCCAGACTGCAGGATTCAAGTGCAGACTGTGACAGGTTTAGTGTGTGTCCAGCTGTCAGGTTACTCTCACGGGACTCTCTCTCTCTCTCTCTCTCTCTCTCTCTCTCTCTGTGTGTGTGTGTGTGTGTGTGTGTTTATTTCCACTATATTTTCTCTGTTTGTGTGAGAATGATTGATTTGCTTGACCTGTCTGTGGTCTGTCCATCTCTTCCTCTCTCTCTCTCTCGTCTTCCTCTTTTACTGTGTGTGTCTGAGACTCTGAAGAGCTGATCAATCATGATTACATTTACTCTTAACGGTGACGGATGGACTCAATAACAACTCTTTCAGTAGTAGAAAAATACAGAATAAATACTTATATATTTGTATATATTTATGTAATAAAATATATTAAAAATACACACACACTGTAAAAATGAATATGCTTTATCTAATCAATTTTTAATATTTCCCTGAATGTGTAAACCGCAGAGTAAATGGAGAAATTCAATTAGTAAACTTTAATTTCATAAAATGATAAATAACTATGCACTGAAAAAATTATATACTTTATCTAATCAATAAAATTGTGGCAACAGATTACAAGCAATATTATTAATTAAATTGAACAAATTAGAATTGAGTAACAGTTAATCAAATTAACATTCTAATTAATTACAATTTGTACAATTTAATCAATAATATTGCTTGTAATATGTTGCCACAATTTTATTGATTAGATAAAGTATATAATTTTTTCAGTGCATAGTTATTTATCATTTTATTAAATTAAAGTTTACTAATTGAATATCTCCGTTTACTCTGCGGTTTACACATTCAGGGTAATATTAAAAAAAAAGAAAAAAGGAAATGGATTAATTATTCTAAAATAAATAAATAAATAAATAAATAAAAATAAATGCTGTTCTTTTAAACTTTGTAGTCATCAAATAGTCCTAAAAATAATATTTATCACAGTTTTGAAACTGAAGCAGCTGATAATTATCATAAATGTTTCTTGTGTGGGAAATCATTATATTAGAGTGATTTTACAATACGGTTCATTAGTTAACATGAACTAAGAATGAACAATACTTCTACAGCATTTATTAATCTTAGATCAACCTCTCAATTCATTATTAAAATCAAAGGTTGTATTAGTGAACATCAGTAATGCACTGTGAGCTGACATCAACAGCTGGATTATTATTAACTCTCATTAACAAAGATGACCTAATACAGTAACACATGTGTTGCTCATTGTTGGTTAATACATTAATTCATGTTAACTAATGAACCTTATTGATGATTTCGGAAGCAGGGAGTCGTCTGATTGGCTGTCGGGGATTTTCCAGGTTTCTCTTCTCTTTCTTGTGGCGATGAGAGAGAGAGAGGTCAAATCGTATCTTCTTGTAATAATAATAAACTCCATCCCATAATATTCTCACAATGACCCCCTCCTCCATAATCACTGTTATTAAGATCTCCATGGCGATGCGTGGCTCTCCACCAATCAGGGTTGAGCGTGCACACCACGAGCGCCGGCGCCGAGACGTGACTGTTCTCCGGGTCTTTGTTCTGCGTTTCGCTGTTTTTGCTCTTTCTGCTGTTTCTGGAGTCTCCGCAGGAGAACTTCATTCTCATCAAGGGCTTGTGTGTGTGTGTGTGTGTGTCAGCGCTGGAGAACTGGACGCCTGTAGCTCTTCTTTGTGCTGACTGTGATATAAAGAGTGTGTTCGTGTTGCTCAAAGCGTCATGTGTCGTCCTGTCAGCAAAACTACAACAAAACTCAACTTCACTTCACTTCGAGTCGGAAAAACTGGATTGATCGAAACATGCATGTACGTTTACGGTATTAAATATTAAAAAACTAATGTATAGTTACAGTATAGTTATCTCTGATGATCACACACATATGCATACAAATATGTGTTATATACAGATACAATGATAGATAGATAGATAGATAGATAGATAGATAGATAGATAGATAGATAGATAGATAGATAGATAGACAGACAGACAGACAGACAGACAGACAGACAGACAGACAGACAGACAGACAGACAGACAGACAGACAGACAGACAGACAGACAGACAGACAGACAGACAGACAGACAGACAGACAGACAGATAGATAGATAGATAGATAGATAGATAGATAGATAGATATGCTTTATTTGCGGTTGATTCCTGCTGGAGAATCTGATTATCCTCCTGGTGTGTGTATGACATGATGATGATGTCGTCGTTGTTTATCAGTGTTTTATGGGTAATTAAAGGGAAATAGTTTGTTGTGGTGATGATTGGATTTCATCTGAATGCTCGTCTGCGGTTTGAGAGCCGTTGAGCCAAAGGACGATTTAATGGGTGTAATTATGAGCTGACGGTGAGACGCGGTGGCACAGGAGCGACACACACACACACGTCTGGTTTACTATCTTTGTGAGAACTCTCCATAGGCGTAATGGTTTTTAAACTGTACAAACTATATTCTGTCCCCTTACACTATTGTGTGTCTCTGTCTCACTCTCACAGTGTGTCTGGAATCATTGACAAGAAAAAAATAAATGAATACAGTAACACACACACACACACTCACTCACTCAGTCACTGACTCACTGACTCACTCACTCACTCACTGACTCACTCACTGATTCACTGACTCACTGACTCACTCACTGATTCACTGACTCACTCACTGATTCACTGACTCACTCACTCACTGACTCACTCACTGATTCACTGACTCACTCACTCACTGACTCACTCACTGATTCACTGACTCACTGATTCACTGACTCACTCACTGATTCACTGACTCACTCACTCACTGACTCACTCACTGATTCACTGACTCACTCACTCATTCACTGATTCACTGACTCACTCACTGATTCACTGACTCACTCACTGATTCACTGACTCACTCACTCACTGACTCACTCTCTGATTCACTGACTCACTCACTCACTGACTCACTCACTCTCTGATTCACTGACTCACTCACTGACTCAAACACTCACTCATTGATTCACTCACTCACTCACTGACTCAAACACTCACTGATTCACTGACTCACACACTCACTCACTCACTCACACACTCACACTCACAGACACACACACACACACACACACACACAATGCTGTATATATTCCGTGCAGGCTTTGAGTTTGTTGATCTTCTTCAGAAACGAGCTGCTTTTATGCGTAATGAGCTTGATTAGAATACATTAGCCTAATGAGTTTACTCCTGTTCCCCTGTCAGTGATTGACTCGAGTTCCAGCATTAGAATATGTTTTGTGTAACGCTCGTTAATTAAATATCCGACATCGCCACACCTGCGCAAACACACACACACAGATCTGTGCATGCAAAGAGAAACACATTTCAAACAACAATCGCGTTAATAAAACACACACACACACACACACACACACACACTCGCAGTGTGACATCAAACCTGTCTCTCTTTAAAATCTTTTCTTCTTACACTCTCATTATCTCTCTCTCTCTCTCTCTCTCTCTCTCTCTCTCTCTCTCTCTCTGTGTCTCTCTCTCTCTCTCTCTCTCTCTCTCTCTCTCTCTCTGTGTCTCTCTCTCTCTCTCTCTCTCTCTCTCTCTCTCTCTGTGTCTCTCTCTCTCTCTCTCTCTCTCTCTCTCTCTCTCTCTGTGTCTCTCTCTCTCTCTCTCTCTCTCTCTGTCAGAAGTGTTTTGTTGGCGAGAGAAGCGGTTCACGGCGCCAAACTCTGTTGTGATTAAAATGCTAAAGCGCGCGTGTGTGTCACGCTTAAATATCCCAGAAGGCTACAGTAGGGTGACATCATCTCCAAAAAGTGTGTGTGTGTGTGTTTGTACAAGCAAGCGAGTGTGAGATTGATCAGGCTGTGTGTGTGATTGAGCATTAAAACACTCTCTTTGACAGTATCCTCAGCTCGACCATGACAGCCTACACGTGCGCTCTCACACACACTCTCTCTCTCTGTGTCAGGGTCCTTCATAACTACATGCTGTGGCGTATGGTGGCGGCTCTGAGCGAGCATCTCTCCACGCCGTTCCGCAGCTCCATCCACGAGTTCTCCCGCGAGATCGACGGCACCGAGACTCAGCTGGACCTGCAGCGGCTCTGTCTCAATCAGGCCAACAAACACTTCGGCATGGCTCTCGGGGCGCTCTTCGTCCAGCAGCACTTCTCCTCCAGCAGCAGAGCCAAGGTCAGGTGTGTGTGTGTGTGTGTGTGTGTGTGTGTCAGCAGAGTGTCTGAAAACTTCTCCAGTCAGATCAGAAATGAATGAGAAAATAGCAACTTACATTATTTAGCCTTAAAAGCATATTCTGGACAAATGTGGGCAAAATAGTTTTAATTTATTTTTTAAAAAATACTTCCCTTGATCTGATAAAATAAAATTACACAAAAATTTAACTTAAGAAACTAATCAGACATATTTTAAATACAAAATGACAACAAAATTAGAAGAAAAAAAAAACATAATTCAAAATAATAACAAAAATGATATAAAAAACAGCGCAAAAACTTTTTCCACTAAAAATGATCTCGTAACTCTGAGATAATTAACTTTTTAATTCAGAAAAACAGAGTAGATTTTTTTTCTTTAAGTAAATGCAATACGCCTCCGTACATTACAGATCATTGGTGCTATTATTATTATTATTATTATTATTATTTCAGAATTCAGAGAATGTATGCAGTGCACATCCCTAGTAGATTAATATTATGTATTATATATAGCTAGTGTTATGTTGTAGTCCATATTTATTGAATTTTATGCAATATTAAAATCCTAAAACATTGTACAGGAGGTTATCCGAACTTTAAGAGTTTTTAAGAAGATTCTTTCTCAGTTTAATAGAGTTATTGAGAGATCTCATCTGTTATTCTTCTTTCCGGAGCGCTACACACACCTCCGTCTTCTCTTTCTGATGAAGTGGATCTGTTTCTCTTCCTCCGGCCCGAGTGTGTGTTTACCTTTCATCTCGGCTCCTTCCTCCCGCGCTGTTCTTAGATAGATAGAATGATGGATGGATCAAATCCAACTTCTTTTGAGGGAGACGTTGTTCCCAGATGGTCTGCGTGGCGGGGAGTGTTATAGATTTGTAGAAATCCTCAGTCAAAGTGTTTCTCTCGTCTGACGACTGCAGACTTCTGTTCACTTTCTCCAGCTTGCAGGATTCGTTCTGTGCACAGCCTCTTACAACTCTATATTAATGCAACGTTCATCCACAAATCAAGACTTTACAGTGAGCGTCAAACCCGGATGACTCTTTCTTTCTTTCTTTTCATAAAGCATTATAGTGTTCATGTTGCTCTAAGATTTTTTTTAGATTATTATCATAAATATATTTGCTTGTTATTTTTCGTGATTCTTTTGATTAATAGAAAGTTCAGAATAACAGCGTTTTAAAAAAATTAGAAACATTCTAAATGTCATTTTTGATCAATTTAATGCATTTTTGCAGAATAAAAGTATTAATTTCATAAATAAATAAAAATAAATAATTAATTAAATTATTTATTTTTAATTAGAAAATTAAAAATAAATAATTAATATTAATTTTATAAATAAATAAAAATAAATAAATAATTTCTTTCCCCCGTCAAACTTTTGAACAGTACACTCTAAAAACTGCTGGGTTGTTTTAACCCAATTTTGGGTCAAATATGGACAAACCCAGCCATTGGGTTAATTTATTTATTTATTTATTTATTTAATTTATAGTTAATTTATTATTTATTTAATTTATTTTATTATCTATTTAATTTATTTACATTTTCAACCCAATGTTTGGGTTTGTACATATTTAACCCAAAATTGGGTTAAAACAACCCGACATTTTTTTAGAGTGTCCATGTCAACTAAAGTCTCAGTGTTAGAACTGCTCAAATAACACTGTTTTACACACACTCATGCGTTGAGGGATAATATGAATAATCTCCAAAATGAAAAGGGATCGGCAACACCACATACTTTAGTATATAAACACATTTACTGTTGAATTTCCAGCAACTAACTCTATGCTGTAGTGTATTGTATATTGTGAAGATGGATCAGCTGTTGTAGGAAGAGCCTGAATGAATAAGTGTACTTGTGAATGTTGTGATATATATGATTTTGATATTTCAGCACAGTTTCTAAAGGTGCTTCTGAACTCTTTCACATCTTTTCATATTCATGTGGAGACTTGACTGACAAAAATGATTCACACTTGTAATTAGAAAAGCAAGTCAAGTGAGACATTCATTTAAAAGCTGGTCAGAATTACCTGAGACGACCACAGGCGAGCGTGAGCACATTACCAGACCCACAAAAACAAACGCTGCGCAAAAAAAAAAATCCTGCAAATTATGTTCATCACTTCTGATGACTTGGAAAATAGCACATATACATCTCATTTAGACTTCTTTTAAATTATTTTAGGAATATTTAATTTAATTTTATTCAGTAAAACTACACTCTAAAAGTTGCTGGGTTGTTTTAACCCAACTTTGGGTCAAATATGGACAAACCCAGCCATTGGGTTACATTTTTTAATTACAATTTTAACCCAACGTTTGGGTTTGTCCATATTTGACCCAAAATTGGGTTAAAACAACCCAGCATTTTTAAGAGTGTACTCTAATAGGTTTTATAAATGAATAAGTTTAATGAATAATGATTAAACAATAAACATGTATTAAATTGCTTATTAATAAACGTCCACCTTTTGATTATTATTGTTGCCTCTATAGTTATTATGTGTGTGATAAGTTACTCTGGGTTTATGTAGTAATTTTTAAACAATGGTTGGATTAAATAAAACTGTCCAAAACGTTTAACCCAACCGCCGGGTTAGAGCGGCACATTTGTCGGGTTGTCCATTTTCAACCCAACTTGGGTTGTTTTAAATGCGTTTTTTTTGAGTTTAAATGAGTTTTTTTAGTCGTCACCTTTATTTACACAGAGATTTTTACAGTACAGAGTGTTTCTAAGCAGCTTTACAGAGAAAAATAAATAATAATTAAGCTTAAATAAGTTCAGTGATGCTTAATTTTTATTCTACAAGATTATTATTTTAGATATAATTTATTATATATAATTTATATATAATTTATTATATATAATATATATATATATATATATAATTTTATATATAATTTATATATAATTTATTATATATAATTTATATATATATATATATATATATATATAATTTTATATATAATTTATCTATAATTTATTATAGATTATTTATACATATATATATATATATATATATATATATATATATATATATATATAATTTTATGTATAATTTTATATATATTTTATATATAATTTATTATAGATAATTTATTTATTTATATATTTCTATATATAGTCTCTGTGGAGATAGTCCAGCTCAGTTCAGTTCCTGTATAATGGTGTCAATGCAGGAGATCAATGATATTGCTGTAAATAAATGTAATGTAATTAGATGTAGTGTCCCCAATGAGGTTTGATTGACAGCTTGACTCCGCCCCCGTGTGCAGGTACAGGAGCTGGTGGAGGACATCAAGCACTCGTTGGACGTGAGACTGCAGGAGCTCGACTGGATGGATGACCAGACTAAAGACGCTGCTAGAGCAAAGGTGACAACATCTCAACACACACACACTCAACACACTCACACCTCTCTCACACACACTCAACACACACACACCTCTCTCACACACACTCTAAAATATGCTCTTGGGTCAAAGACAAACCCAACCGTTGGGTTAACATTTGCAATTAAATTTTTTAACCCAACAGTTGGGTTCGTCCATATTTGACTAATTCAGCTGACTGTGATTTAGTGATTCTGACACATAACTTGGGCGTCTGATCTGAGATCAGATCTCTGTGCAGTGGAGTGTGTCCTCTGACATGATGTAATGTGTGGTCTCCCTCAGCTTCAGCACATGATGGTCATGACCGGTTATCCTGATTTCCTGATGAAGCCGGAACTAATTGACGAGGAGTATGCGGTGAGACGCTTTAGCCAATCAGATCAGATGATCGAGGCTTTTAGCCAATCAGATGATCAGATGATCGAGGCTTTTAGCCAATCAGATGATCAGATCGCAGTCAGACGCTCATATAACGCTTCATCTCTGTCTGCAGTTCGACGTGAAGGAGAAGACGTACTTCAACAACATCCTGAACAGCATCAGGTACAACATCAAGCTCTCCGTCAAGAAGATCCACAGACAAGTGGACAAGACCACGTACGTAACACACACACACACACACACACACACACACACACACACACACACACACACACACTTTTAGATGGTTTCATCTTCAGATCTGAGTGTGGGAAAATGTGTTTGTGTTCGTTAAAAGACAATATTCTGTATTACAATAGCACTCACTGTGTGTGTGTGTGTGTGTGTGTGTGTGTGTGTGTGTGTGTGTGTCCACAGGTGGCTTCTTCCACCACAGGCTTTAAATGCGTATTATCTGCCAAACAAAAACCAGATGGGTGAGTGAAACAAACACGTGAATACAGAAATGAATGCTTTTATTCATTAATCAAGGACATGTTAAATTAATCAAAAAATGTCAGTAAAGATATTTATAATTTTACAAATGATTCTATTTGAAATAAATGCTTTATTTTTGTTCACTAATCCTGAAAATAATTTGCATAATGAGAGGGGAGGTGTGCGATTCGCTTCAGGAGCACATGTGGGCGGGGCTTGACTGTCTGGGGCAGCTGATTGGCTGGTTGTGGTTTGCTAATAGGTGATGTGAGTGACAGGTTCTAGCCCCGCCCTGGTCATCAGAGAGACGGTGATGAACACTGCAGTGTGTGTGTGTGTGTGTGTGTGTGTGTGACAGTGATGATGATTAAAGTCTCTCTCTTCAGTGTTTCCCGCAGGAATCCTCCAGCCGACTCTCTATGATCCCGAGTTCCCTCAGTGAGTGTGTGATCATTCCCAGATCAATATTCCCGTGTGTGTGTGTGTGTGTGTGTGTGTGTGTGTGTGTGTGTTTGCTGTGGATTTTCTCTGAGAGTTCTTGCAGATGTTATTGATTTCCCTTCACAAACTCTGTTAGAGAGGACAAATATTACACACACACACACACACACACACACACACACACACACACACACACACACACACACACACACACACACACACACACACCCTTAGCTATAGATATACAGGTATATGCTATGTATAAAACAGCAGAAGTGTGTGTGTGTGTGTGTGTTTGAGTCTCTGCTGCCCCCTCCTGTTCACAGCGCTGTAATACACCTGTGTGTGCGTGTGTGTGTGTGTGTGTGTGTGTGTCAGGTCACTGAACTACGGAGGAATCGGTGCGATCATCGGACACGAGCTCACACACGGATACGACGACTGGGGTGAGACACACACACACACACACGACTGTTAATCCAGCATACTGAACCCAGTCACACACACACTCAAGCGACACACAACCCAAACCAGAGTCTTCGATCCAGCGGATGATCACGTCTCGATCACGTCTGCATTGTGGTGTGTGATGTCATGTTTTGATTTAGGGTCATGTGACCTCCTCCTGTCTGCTGATAGGTGGGCAGTACGATCGCTATGGCAACCTGAAGCAGTGGTGGACCGAAGACTCGTACAGGAAGTTCCAGAAGAAGACGGAGTGTATCGTCAAACTCTACGACAACTTCACTGTGTACAACCAGAGGGTACACACACACACACACACACACACACACACACACACACACACACACACACACACACACACACACACTCACTCAGAGACTCACACATACACAAGAGCGATCTGGTTGTATTCACTGAAACAGGTGTGTGTGTGTGTGTGTGTGTGTGTGTGTGTGCAGGTGAACGGGCGTCTGACGCTGGGTGAGAACATCGCTGATCTGGGCGGACTGAAGTTGTCGTATTACGTGAGTTTCCTCAGATCCGACTGTCAGATGACTTTTAGAAGCTCAAGTTTAAATGAGTGTGTGTGTGTGTGTGTGTGTGTGTGTGTGTGTGTGTTCAGGCGTATCAGAAGTGGGTTCGTGAGCACGGCCCTGAGCGTCCTCTTCCCGGACTCAAATACACACACGAGCAGCTGTTCTTCATCGCGTTTGCTCAGGTAATCAATATTCAATAATCATCACTAGTGACGTGATAATCTGATATATCTTCTCATGTGTGTGTGTGTGTGTGTGTGTGTGTGTGTGTGTGCAGAACTGGTGTATGAAGAGGCGATCGCAGTCGATTTACCTGCAGCTGCTGACGGATAAACACGCACCTGAACACTACCGGTGAGCTACACACACACACACACACACACACACACACTTTATTTCTCTGGACATGAGGAGATCTGTCAGATGTGAGAAAGTAACTGATATATTTTGTTGCAGTTTTTAAAAGTTGTGTTACTTTACTAGTTACTTTTAAAAGTAATCTGATTACACAACTCAAGTTACTTGTAACGAGTTCCACTCAACACTGGTCAAGTACTGGGCTACTGGGTCTACTGGACCCCAAATGACTTTTTCTTGAATTAAAAAAAAAATATTCTCTTTCTCCAAACGGTATGAAATGAAACTTCCTACGGCTCTCAACACTGTCTAGATCTACAAAAAAAAATTAAAATGGAATGTTGTCTGTTTTTATGTTGGCGTGACAGAAATAGTCACACTCGTGGTCTTCGAGAAAAATAACATTTAATTTTGTAACAGAACAATAGTTTTTTATTTTTTACAAATATTATTTTACTGTTTATTAATGTTTTACTGATAAATAAACATAAATAATGTTTAATTAATAAATAAATATTTATTTATCATTGGACTCAAAATAGACAAAATTCATCATCAAAATCAGAAATAACGCAGAACACAGACAGAAATGACAGAAATCAAGTGGCACACTTCCAACAATGCAAAAAACATCCACAATCCAAAATGATCATGCTCACACACACACACACACACACACACACACACACATATATAGAGGAATACAATATACAGGAATACATACTGACTATAAAAACTGTTCTCTTATCATTTGTAAAATAAAATACTCTAAAATGCAGAACCACCGCAAAAATAAATTGGTAACACTAAGACACATTGGAAATGTGCACACACACACACACACACACACACACACACACACAGGAATACATTTGTAAGGCTATAAAAAAGATAGAAGAGATGAGATCAACTATTGTTCCAAACTATTGTTCCCAGTTGTTCGATTTTCTTCCTAATTTACTTTTTTTTTTTTTTTACAAATATTTTATTTTTACTGCTTTATTTGCTAATTTGTTATTGCTGTTCAGCTGAAATAAATGATCAAATCTTAAGACTCCAGCATTTCTCTCTGTAACATGTTGTTCAGGTTTGATTCCAATCATAATGTAACATTATTGAGAAACTGTTGTTTTTCCACTACAAAAACAAATGCTAAACTTTGACAAAAAAGAATTTTATTTTTGATATAATTGTGATTTTATAATATTTAGATATGAATCCAACTGAATACAACTTTAGAAACTATATCTTTCAGTAATTCAAATAGTATATAGGCCCATCTAGTGGAGCTCTATAGACATCTAGTGGATAAAGTGACTTATTACAAATTTTAACCTGTATTTTCAAAAAAATGGGCAAAAATCTTACATTCAACCTTGTAAAATTATCCATAGTATCCCCAGGAATGAAAGTTAGAAATCTGGGTCTTTTAAAAAGTTTATTTAACACAAAATGCTGTTTTTTTTTGTAAAAATCTTATTTAAATAAATAAATATTTATTTATTTATTTATAGAAATAAGTAAAAAATCATAAATCCTCCAAAAACTACACAAATGTTGAGTAAAAACATTAATAAACAGAGTAAAATTATATTTGTTAAAAAATATATATTATTCTGTTACAAAATTAAATGTTATTGACTGGGGTCTGACAGATCCCAAAGACCAGAATTGTGACTTTTTTTGAAGACCATCAGAGGGTTAAAATAGATGATAAAACATGTTTTTATTTTAGTGATTAATAGTGAAACTTTCATTCAAACGCTTCCATACATGTATTTACTTCAATGAAAAGTTTGATTTGTGTGATTAAAAAAAAGAAATATCAAATAGATAAACAACGCAGATTTAATTACTTTCATTTATAAGTTTCTCATATTGTGAGATATTAAATGATTCCTCGTTCCCTCAGCTCAATCCTTCAACGTTTGTGAATCTGAGCACAAAATGTTTCAAGGCCCTGTAAAGTTTTGGAAAGTAAAGCCTATTCAGAGTTTGAAGCTTCCTCATCTGTGTGTGTGTGTGTGTGTGTGTGTGTGTGTGTGTGTGTGTGTGTGTGTGCAGGGTGATCGGCAGCGCGTCTCAGTTCGAGGAGTTCGGCCGAGTGTTTCACTGTCCCAGAGGATCCCCCATGAACCCCGTCAACAAGTGTGCCGTCTGGTGACCTTTGACCCCTCGCTGCTCGACATCACCATCCGATCACGACGCCGTTCGATGTTTACAGCATTCCATCGGGAATCCCCTCATGTGCCATAATAATCAAATGTTTATTTTTATATTCTGATGCGGAGTGTGTTCTTCATGTTTGTACGGGCTGTTCTTGCGTTCTGTGTGTGTGTGTGTGTGTGTGTGTGAGGACAGAGCGGCGCTGTATCGTATAGGCATGTTGATGTTTGATATGACGTGTTTGTCAGAGAAGATGATGTCGGATTTCTCAAATGGTATTGTCAGTGTTCTTGATCTGCATCATGGATCCTCACCACAGTGCATTGTGGGATATCTCCACTTCATCTTCACACTTACGCCACAGTGCATTGTGGGATATCTCCAGACTGGTTTTAGAGAGCTGATGTTCCTGATGTGGTGTTCCTGTGGATGTGATGGACGAGGTTCTCTTTATTTCTCCCAGATCAGGTCTGGACTTCGAAACGACCCCAAACATCGAGCATATGCACTGCAGCGGTCAACATGGGTCATCATCATCATCATCATCATCATAGAACTTTAATTTTGTATAAAGTTTTTGCTCATGAAAGATAAAAAGATTAACTTTGTACAGATGCACTATATGAAAGTTAAGAAAAATGTACAGGTCAAATAAAGCATGTTTCCTGTTTACAACACACTCTCTCTCTCTCTCTCTCTCTCTCTCTCTCTCTCTCTCTCTCTCTCACACACACACACACAATCATAAAAATAAGACTTTGTTGAATGAAAAACTGGAAAATGCTGAGTTCTCCATAATCCATGTTTGGAATAAAACAAGATCATGTGCAGCACTGACGGATCTGCTTGTAATCATTCATAGAGATCGATGACGGACAGACTGAACTTGTACACCATAGAGCATCACAGTCCCGCCCACAGCCGGTGCCGGAAGTAAAAATTCAATACAATTCCTCCATTGACATTTGAGATATAAGCCATAAAAACGTAACCATACATGGTAGACTTAAAACTAGCTACGGCTGCACTAAGCGATTGTATATACTCATATAAACGCTAAAAGTTCTAACCTTGTTTTAATATAAATGCCTTTTATTCGTGGTGTATTGGATAAGTACTTCATTACCCACAATCCTGAACAATCCCACGATCCAACAGTGATGCATCTGATTGGTGGAAGTCGTGTCACGTGTCTGAAACCCCGCGAAGGTACGTGAAGATCGCGTAATGACGTAGGGTTAAGTTCATTGGTCGCACTTCTGAGACGCCCGCGCGCCATTGGATGTGCGGTTGCCACAGCTTAGCCAATGAGTGAGCCAGATACTCAATGTTTTTGCATGTTGAGCTGCAAATGCGTTTGCTTCAGTAAATCGAGGAAAAGGAGTTTCCCTGCACATTCACTATAGACAATTCACTGGAGGAAAAAGTTCACGTGGCCGTCGTCAGATTTGGAAGTCGCTCAAAAGGCTCTTTCACGGTGGCTTCAGTCGACTTCAGTGAGGCGCGGTGGTTTATGGGAGGAGTAGTTCCTTTGCTCGGAAATGAAAATATGCACACAGGCTTGTACCCTCGACTTTTTTTGGATTTTCTCTTCGTTTTTTCACTCGAAATGATGTATTGTATGCTTATGAGTTCAGCCGTAGCTGATTATCCTCAGACATGCTCTAATACTCTTTAGATATGGATTTTACAAAATGTCAATGGGAGAATGAATGGGAAATGTACTTCCGGCACCAGCGCTCTCTCGGGCTGTGGGCGGGCTCTATACACGTCACCTGGTGAATTTAAATGCAGAGATTGTGGGACTTTAATTTATTTTCCAGTCAGTTGCTAAACAACACGCAAATACCAGATATTCTGAAATGTGCTTATGCTAAACTCGAACTTTTTAATGAGATGCTCAAATATATTCTGGGATTTGTTTAAATCAATATTGTTAAGAACTACATCCAGTTCTTTTTCAAAGATAAATCAGTCTGGGGGATTAGTGGACAAATATTTCGAATATATATATATATATATATATATATATATATATATATATATATATATATATATATATATATATATATATATATATATATTACAGTCTACTTTCGAGAACTGGGAAAAAGAGTAAAACATGTAGACTTCTTTTTCTACATGTTTTTCTACCAGTTCTTCTTTAGACTTCTTCTATGATTTTAGAATCTTTCCTCACCATTTACTAAAAGACTAGAGATTATTTTTTTTGTTGTCGACTTTTTCTTGATTGAAAAAAAAATGAAAATACAGTCTCTTCCGGTGCACTAACTCCGCAGTATATGCTGTACAGCGTAAGTTATTTTATGAAAAAAGAAACGATAAACTGATAGTTCAGAAATAATCCACATAACGTTTAAATATTTTTATGAACGTCTCATGACTTTTATTTACTTTTTTTCCAGACCGGATGTTGTCATCGCTGACTTCTTAACCTCTGTTGTGCGCGCTTGCGTTTGGTTTCCTGTTTGCACAACCAACAAATTCACAACAAACTGAACTTAAACCTATACAACTTGAATGTAATAAATTAAATATGATCTAAGATTAAACTCGCATTTTAATGGACACGAACTCGAAACCCTGCGCGAGGCGAGAAAAGGTAAAAACAACATTAACTCACAGCTTCTTCAACATTCACACACATTCAACATGTTGGCGTAACCATTTATAATTATATAGATAACGACATGTATTGAAATAAACAAAGTATAATATGTAAAATATAGATATAGAATCATGATATTACAATCGATATACCTGTAAATCATTTTAATCTAAAGCAGCTGATGATTATGATCTTTCTGTTGCTGTTTCTTCCTGTTTTTCATTCTTTTCTTATCTTTTGGTAAAATTTTTATCCATAAACACACACACACACTTTCAGACTCACTTCCTTCTCTCTCATATTGTTTGATTGAGCATTAACTAGTAATAATAAAACAGATTATTGAAACAGTATGATCATTTATTTGCACTGTATGTGTATTTACTGTATGATCTTGTGTGTGTGTGTGTGTGTTTCTCTTCAGGAGTGTGTGTTGGCGATGTCCGACAGCCTGTCTCTGCCCTCTTACGCCGATTATCCCACGAGACGTCCCTTCATCAACACACACACTCACACACTCCTGCCCTACAGCAGCAGAGCCGTGAAAGCCTTCCCTGAGAGCAGCGGTGCAGGTACACACACACACACACACACACACACTTGCTGTCACCTGAGAGCTCACGCTCGGATACACTGATGCCCGTATAGCGAGTGAGAGATGATCCAGTGACAGTGTGAATCCGCTCATGAATGATTCACACACACACACACACACACACACACACACACTTTTATGACTGATGTTTTACTCCAGATAGTGATGATTATGCTCTCATGAACACCAGAGATGGAAACGCTGCTTTATTCACATGTTTTATTCCATATTCCAGTTTCGTGGAACTTTGGATGGAAACATATTTAGTAATAATCTTCTTTTCCATAATTTCATACATAAATGAGTTGATTGATATGGATTTCTAATGTATCTCAGTGACAGTGAAGCCCATGTCTGAGAGATGATCCTGGTGAACAGCTCCTCCTGCTGGACACTCAAGGCTTCACCATCACACTCTCACATCTGATAAACCAATCGATTTATAGGAGAGGAATCATCTTTAGGAGTGTCTGAAGTGTTGTGCGTGTGTTTACAGCGATTATTTCAGCGCTGAAGAACCTGCAGGAGAAGATCCGTCGCCTGGAGCTGGAGCGACGACAACACACACACTCCCCGGAGAGACGAGAACACACACACTCCCCGGAGAGACCCGACACCGGTGTGTAGGGCTGAGCGAGATGGCCAAAAAATGATCTTAATATTTTTTTTATTTCAGTCGATATCGATAATTATCTCCTGAATATTATGCAGGAGATCAGTGATGATGGAGTGTGTGTGTGTGTGTGTAGACCTGCGTGCTCAGCTGTCTGCGGCCGAGGCCCGATGCTCGCGGTTGGAGAGACAGTTGGAGCTCATGAGGAAGAGTGTACGACACACTGAGTCAGACAGAACCGCTGTGCTGCAACAACAGGTGAGACACACACACACACACACACACACACTGACTGACTCACTCACTCACTCACTCACTCACTCACTGACTCACTCACTCACTCACTGACTCACTCACTCACTCACTCACTGACTGACTGACTCACTCACTCACTCACTGACTCACTCACTCACTCACTCACTGACTGACTGACTCACTCACTCACTCACTCACTGACTCACTCATTGACTCACTGACTCACTCACTGACTCACTCACTCACTTACTGACTCACTCACTGACTCACTCACTCACTGACTCATTCACTGACTGACTCACTCACTCACTGACTCACTCACTCACTGACTCACTCACTCACTGACTCACTGACTCACTCACTCACTCACTCACTGACTGACTCACTCACTCACTCACTGACTCGCTCACTGACTCGCTCACTGACTCACTCACTCACTGACTCACTCACTCACTCACTCACTCACTGACTCACTCACTCACTCACTCACTCACTCACTCACTCACTCACTGACTCACTCACTCACTCACTCACTCACTCACTCACTCACTGACTGACTGACTCACTCACTCACTGACTCACTCACTGACTCGCTCACTGACTCACTCACTGACTCACTCACTCACTCACTGACTCGCTCACTGACTCACTCACTGACTCACTCACTGACTCACTCACTGACTCACTCACTGACTCACTCACTGACTGACTCACTGACTGACTCACTCACTGACTCACTCACTGACTCACTCACTCACTCACTCACTGACTCAGTCACTGACTCACTCACTCACTGACTCACTCACTGACTCACTCACTCACCTGTCCCACTTAAGCAGATGTGTAGAGACAGACTCATTCATCCTCCTGTGTGTGTGTGTGTGTGTGTGTGTGTGTGTGTCAGGTGTCTCTGGAGCGTGTGTGTTCTGTGGATCAGTTGTGTAAGCTGGATGTTCTGGAACAGGAGTATCACCGACTGACGGAGACTCAGAGAGTCACTGAGAGGAAGATCCGAACGCTGGAGAGGAAACTGCAGGAAGAGGAACATCAG
Organism: Cyprinella venusta; assembly: GCA_038021265.1. Taxonomy (NCBI): domain Eukaryota; kingdom Metazoa; phylum Chordata; class Actinopteri; order Cypriniformes; family Leuciscidae; genus Cyprinella; species Cyprinella venusta. Next base: position 428,822 of record CM075881.1, read on the forward strand.
AGGAAACTGGTGCAGGAGCGAGCAGCGCAGGTGTGTGTGTGTGTGTGTGAGTCAGTGAGTGAGTCAGTGAGTCAGTTGGTGAGTCGGTGTGTGAGTGAGTCGGTGTGTGAGTGAGTCGGTGAGTTAGTGAATGAGTCAGTGAGTCGGTGAGTGAGTGAATGAGTCAGTGAGTCGGTGAGTGAGTCAGTGAGTGTGTGTGTGTGTGTGTGTTAATCATGTCCTCTTCTCTGTTGTCAGTTACAGACGGGTCTTGAGGTCAATCGTCTGCTCATTCAGTCTGTTTCTCCTCGTCCTCATAAACCGAGCCGGATCAGACAGAAGAAAAGCTCCTCAACGGTAAACGAGTGCAGGATCAGAATCTCTCCTGTTAACACACACACACACACACACACACACACACACACACACACACACACACACACACTCAGAGACATCAGGCAACACTGTCATCATGATTCATCAGAGATGTTATTGTGAAGTTAAAGCCGTGTTTTCCTCCAGCTCTTCAGTATTACTCCTATCATGTTCTGAAGGTTATTACAGAGCGTTTGATGATGTATAATGTGTCTGACGTGTGTGTGTGTGTGTGTGTGTGTGTGTGTGTGTGTGTGTGTGTGTGTTTCTGCAGAGAGAGCCATCCATCCCGCAGCCGCATTACAGACTCAGTCTGGGAGACGTGCCGTTCGTGACCGGGACGGTAAACAAACACACACACACACACACACACACACACACACACACACACACTCTTGCTTTTCAGTTTAATAGAGTGAGTGAGTGAGTGAGTGAGAGAGAGAGAGAGAGAGAGAGAGAGAGAGAAAGTGTCACAATGAGTTTTTAATGCTAATTTCTGACACCGTTTGAAGTTATTTTATTTATTAAAGTTATATTATTTATTGAGTTATGTTCTGAAGGTGGTCATGATTGATTGATCCGTGTCTCTGTTCAGTCGACGAGCTCGAGTCACTCGGTGCGAGCCAACGTGCAGCGGGTCCTTCATCTCATGAAGCATCATCACCCTCAGCTGTGTAACGAGCGTGTGCTGGGACACGCCCCCTCCTCCAGTGACCCCGCCTCCTCCTCCAGTGTCCCCGCCCCCTGTAGGGAAGAGCTGTCGGAGCTGCTGCTGACGCTCCAGGACGAGTTCAGACTCATGAGCTGGTATTTAAAACTCAAAAGGGCATTTAATCTCCACCTGTGAAGGCTGTGCTCATGAGAAGACGACGCGTGTGTGTGTGTGTGTGTGTGTGTGTGTCAGCGAGCAGCAGGAGTTGTGCACACAGATCCAGTCCTGCGCTTCGGATCGACTCCGGCAGAACATGGAGCGAGAGATGGAGACGCTCGTGAAGAGAATGGAGAATAAAGGAGAGCAGATCGCTCAAGTCAGGCGCCATCAAGCTCAGGTGAACTCAGTAATATTTCTATTATTGTCATTTCATTTTTGACATCAAAATAGCCTTACATACTGACATGGTGTTAAATCCATCCATCATCCATCCATCTATCCATCCACCCATCCATCCAGCCATCCCATCTTGGAAAACAGAATCACGATACTGCTGAACGTGATTATTAACCTGAAGTAAATAACAGCACTCGTGTGTTAAAGTTAAAACCCGTTTTACAGTCCTGTGATCTCAGGTTTGTTTTATGGATTTCAAAATAAGAGTCCCACTGCATTTCAGAAAGACATTACCACACTTAACTGTTCTTAAATGTTGTAGGTTTGATGTTGAGATGATTGTGTGTGTGTGTGTCAGATGGAGCGTCTGAGGAAGCGCAGTGGTAAACAGAGTCCCGGTGGAGGATCGGCGTCGGCGCGGGTGAGACCCGGCGAGCGGATCAGAGAGAGTCTGAGTCTGCTGAAGGACATGCGCTCGCTGCAGAACTCGCTGCGCTGGGACCACTGACGCCTGCAGGTTCAGCGGAACACTCAGGTCAACATGCCTGGGTCAAAGGTCGCCACTAAAACATGCCCGGGTCAAAGGTCGGCACTAAAATATGCCCAGGGTCAAAGGTCGGCACTAAAGTATGCCCGGGTCAAAGGTCGGTACTAAACATGTTCTGGGTCAAAGGTCGCCGGTAAAACATGCCTGGGTCAAAGGTCGCCACTAAAACATGCCTGGGTCAAAGGTCGCCTCTAAAACTTGCCCGGGTCATGTTTTTTTTTTTTTTTTTTCACGACATTTAATTTAATTTGGCATAAAGGCACAAAAAATATAAATTTTTAAAAAGATTTTTTACATTTATGTAATTATTTTTTTCATTATTAATATTTGTGAAATATTCAAATAAATTTTAGTAACAATTTTTAGTGACAATTTAGCACATTTTATGCCAATTTTGAAATGGATTTTCATTTTTTTTTTTACTAATATTAAAAACGGAATTATATATATAAATGAAAATCCTTTTTATAATTGGCATACAATGTGCTAAATTATCACAAAAAACTGTCATGATGCAGAGAATCTCCATGTTATGCAGAATATAATTTATTTTATCCGTGTGTTGGGTTTTTTTTGGGGTCATGTGACCTGTACAGAATCTATTCACATCGGTGATTAAGATTCAAATGAATGAAGATAAACCAGCAGATGAAACTGTTCTCATTGATATTCCCTTGTATCACCTGAAGATGTTTTATTATAGGTTGAGAAATGTCTCTAATGAACTTCAGCTTCTTCTACCTCAGACTTTACCCAGAATTCCTGTGCAGCTCCTGCAGGACTGAACGTTTACTTGTTTATGTTTAAAATGAATACTCTTGACATTCCAAGAACCAGTTTTGGTTTGGTGTAATGTGGCTTGATAAACTTTACAATCAGGTTTCATTAGTTAACATGAAGCAAACAATACTTTCTCTGTATTTATTAACATTTCTATGATCAACATCTGTTGTTAACATTAAAGCTCTATGAACATTGATTAACAAACATAAACAATGGTTAATAAATGCAAATGTGAAATAAGAAATATTCCTTGTTTGTTAATGCATTAACTAGAGATGTGCCGAAGCTTCATGGTGCTTCATTTGCTCTATTGTGCCATCAAGTGGACAATGAATGTAAAACGTGCAGTGTGATTATAATGACACATGAATAAAACGACGATAAACAACAGCATATATCAGCCAGATCAAGAACATCACTTTTCTAAAGAGCATGACTAGAGAAGCATGCTTGCAAAATACAGAAATACAAGCTAAAAACCCAGAAAGTCCTGTTTAATTATTCTTAGATTTTCAAAAATCAATGAACAAAAAAATATTAGGCTATATATTTTTGTATGTTTATAGTATGATTGTACGTATTTACGTGGACCGCTTATCCCATAGGCTACCATATGTGTAACTTTACTCGGCGAAGATCAGGATGGACCAATCACGTGTCGAGTATAATAACTCGATGAGGATTTGAAAATTATAATAAAATAAACCCAAAATGTATAAACCCAAAAGAACATTTCCGTTCAATGCCAGGTTATATATTAAAATTAGTGTAGTTCTAGCGTTCATACAAACGTGCCGAACAAGACGAAACCACCGTGAGGTTTGAATCTGAATGCGGCTCGTGGTGTTTGTGCGCCGGGCGCGCGCCCCCTGGCCGTTGTGTCGCATAGCAACCGCGAGTGTCGCGTCGCGTCGCTTCTTGCGGAGTTTCACACGCGCTCATGTGACGCGCCGCCTACGGAAGAAGTTTCTTGCAGGTTTTTTCTCTGTTTCAGTGGAGAAACACACACACACACACACACACGGACTAACTTAGTTCACAGCCGTCCGGGGAAAAAACGACAACAACTCCCAGAGCGAACTAACGAGCCCAGTTCTGCCGGAGCGCTTCTGTAAGTGTGTGTTTATTCTTTAGTTTGTTTGTGTTTATCTGAGTTTACTTCAGCGTTACTCAAGTTTGTTTTACTGCGCGTTTTGGGTTCAGTCAATAAACGGATTACTGAATTACTGAAACACACCGATGATTATATCAGCTCAACTCGAGACAATCTCAGCATGTGATTCTACAGTCTCCGTTATATTTACTACAACATCCACAGGCGAAGATCACGAGAAGATCTATCTATCTATCTATCTATCTATCTATCTATCTATCTATCTATCTATCTATCTATCTATCTATCTATCTATCTATCTATCTATCTATCTATCTATCTATGTTTATAATGTGTGTGTGTTTGGATGCACTTATCGAGCTTCAAGGAAACACGCTGGAACTTGTGAGTGAGACAGACAGCTCTAGCTGGTGTGTGTGTGTGTGTGTGTGTGTGTGTGTGATGTGGTCTGAAACCACAAGATTTCACAGTCGTTGTGGGGAAACTAATAGAGTTCTTAAAGAGATACAGCACTAACTGTGAAGTTCTACATGCAGAGGATTTCGGTTCCTTTAACTCATATAATAGAGATCTGTGTGTGTGTGTGTGTGTGTGTGTGTGTGTGTGTGTGTGTGTGTGTGTGGAGGGGTTAGCAGGTCCATTGCTGTGTCTGGAATGTTAATCAGCTTGATGTTTGTCATGAACACTGGGTCGTGCTCGATGTTGTTCAGTGTTTCTTTCAGTGAATGTTCGTGTGTGTGTGTGTGTGTTCCAGTTCCTTCTCTGTTATGACCAATTATGACCAATTCAGCTTTTATCAAACCTTAATGCAACTAAAGCAGAACATGGCGAGAAACTAATAGTTATACAGCGATGGACAAATCTGCTGATATAGGGTATAATCAGATTAATACCTTTGATAATGACAGTATCTGTTGATTAAGAACAGTTGTAAGTGTCAGTTCCAAAACATTATTGATTGTTAATAAACATTTTCTGTTATTTATTATGGTCATTTCAGTCATTTTACTTGCTGTTTTTTCTTCTTCTGGATATGATCATTCTGTCACTATCAATCAGTTATATGAATAACTTGGATTTAATATTAATCATATGTGTTGATTTAACAGAAGTTGTATCAATTGTTAATAAAGTCTGTGTAATTTCAGGCATTTTATTTGCCTTTTTCAAACTTTCTCTGTATGATTTGTTCTCTTGACGTCACTATGTTAGCTTTACTGGTTATTATAATCGGATGAATATCCAGGCTTATATCTGTTAATTACCCCAACTTGCAGTTTTTATATCCGTTCCAAAATCAGTTACAAACACCTTTATCGACAGTAAAGTTAATAAACACATTTTGTTAATTATTACTATGATATTTGCATTTTCTCTGTATTGATTGCGGGTGTATTGGGCTGTTTGTTTGCTAGCTAGCGCTGTAAAGGTCTCTAGTCTCTTCAGCATGTTGATTAGCTAGCTGGCCAAAACTTCACACCAAGTGTGAGTGTATGTGACTTTGTAAGCATGTGTCAGTGAGACTTTAACCACAGCTTAGACACTCGTTTGCTCTTTTCATCCTGTTGAATAAACACAAAAATAGAGATGAAAAATTAAGTTAAGTAAGAAATGTACTTTTGCTGTGGTTAAATAAATGTTCAGTGATGTCTTACAAAGATTTCTGAATTTTGGCGCAATTGTTTCTCTATATAGTGTTGAAATGGCAACTAGTAAATAAATACACCAAGTTTCGTCATGCTAGCATGTGTGGAAGTATTTGTGTTACAGCTAGCCCCGCGTTAGCGCGGCCCTATATTAAGGCTGTCAAAAATCGTATTTTGAATATTTTGTCGATTTTTTTTGTTTGTTTTAATTTTTTTTAAACCATTTATTCAAATGCAAAACCCATGCGTCTGAGTGTTTATTGAGTAAAGATGTGCGTGATGATGATGATTGACGTCGTGGTTCTGTTAGCTTAGCTTATCGAGTACAGCACGGTGTGTGGCTGCGTTGCTAATCAGAAAAATGGGGGGAAAGATTCTTCCTGCTCAGTTACTGTCAAAAATCATTCAACCACATACTTGACCAAACCTGCACATTGGTTAGAGCTGTGTGTGTATGTGTGTGTGTGTGTTCATCAGCTAGAAACACTGTCAACAGAAAGCGCGCTGAGCTCTCGCTAAGATCAAGATGAGCGTCTGGTGTTTTTAGCGATTAAAATGTAGATGAGTAGTTAGAAGTGAGTGTTTCTGAATATGTGTTCATGTAGTTCATTACGCATGTGTTGCACAATCACAGTTTGAGCACTATTATAGAGGGTTTTCACGACGCGACAGCAATCCGGAAGTCGGCCATTTTGGAAGCACAGAACATAAACAATGCCATTGAACTGAACCGACTCGCAAATTTGGCTGATTATTTTTGCTGAAAATGGTCGAGTTTTGGTCTGTACTAATCGGTCGCATCGGGATAATACCTTTCGAGTTCTATAGACTGCCAAACGTTAAAGAGAAGAGTGCAAAAAACTGCTGAAAGAAGGCGTTTGTGGTTGAGAGAGGCACAGCATTAGCTCAGCCACATTGACTATGGCTAAAATGCTAACGTATTAACTATGGCTCCATTCACTCTGCCAGTCCAAATCTAATAATCTTTGTATCCGGGAATATGATCTAAAATGCTGCAACTGTTCAGATCCGATTTGTGTGTCCATGCAGCTCTCGGGCAATACAACACTGATATTGACACTGATGGAGGGGTTTGCATTTGCAATAGAGATGTTTTCATATTTAATTTTACAACACGGATATGTGCGCCGCGCTGCACTTTATTGCGTATATTGGGCTTTTTTCGCGCTCTTTTTTCGCGTCCGGCACTTTGCAACAACGCAGCATATTCATTTATTTTCATCTAATTTCCACACGTGTAGTGCTTCACACTCCAGTCCAGGTGGTGGCGGTAATGCACCGAAAGTTGGTTTGCCAACCGCCATAAAAAGTCATCAGAAGAAGAACAGCATTCGCAGCATGTCGATGTTTGCAAATTACGTGGCGTGAGAGTCGCATATCACCCGAAATCTGATCTTTCAGACTGAGGCATATGTCCTGGTTTTTGAATAGGATTTCAAACCACATGTGGATGTAACTTGAAACGGATTTCATGTGCTTTTTGGACTGACAATCTGAACGTAGCCTGTGTCGGGATAAGAATTGCAGCACGGGCTAGTTATAGAAGCTAGCTCGTTCAGACCTTTACCACATATTAACTTTAGTTTGTCAGAATATTGCGCTCTCTCCTGCTTGGTAAGTCCCTTTCTATATGATTTCGCACATACCGCGGGGTTTTTTTCTGTGTTTTTTGTGTAATAATGTGTTCAGTAGTACATAAACAGTGCAGTCCATGCTGTTGTTTACATCCGAGTGTCTCCATAATGGCCGCTCATCCGGGTTACCGGCCAGAATGTGACGTCGGTGAAAACCCTCTTGCTTGCACATTAGCAAACTTATATTTTATTTAAGCACAATTGTTTTAAAAGTTAATAAAGATGCAATATAGTGCCGAAGTTACGACGTCCCTCTGTAGGCCAAACGCGGAAGTGAGTTAGCATTTTAGCCATCCCGGTCAGGCTAGATGTGTCGTTAGCGCTGCTGGCCAATGGAGATCGTCGTCTGCACCTGGCGGCCATCTTGTCACAGGCAGCTCGCTCACTCGTAACATTGAGGTAATGGTACATGTACTATTTAAATAACCATAACTTGCTCAATTTTCTACCGATTTTCAAACGGTTTGGTTTGTTATAAACGTCAGAGATGTAGCTATGACACTGCATACTTATAAATAAAAAGTGTATAAATAATAATCATCATCCAGATTATTATAGCCACATTAATAATGTTTGTAAGAAACCAAACCGTTTGTAAATCCGCCTAGATTACAACGAGATAAAAGTGTTTGTATTCATGCTGACCACTCATCTTACATCAGCTTGTCTGTGACAAGATGGCCGCCGGTGATGACGATAGAAACTCCGCCGTAGCACATCTAGCCTTTATATACATATCTATGCTCCCGATTCCCTCGCGCTAAAGTCTATGGCGGGTTTTTTTAGTGGTATTTGCTAAATCGCCTGAAATAAGGTCTGTGGTGAACAAAGCCTGTAAATATCTTCACGTTTTGATCAATGACATAAAACACAGTTATAACCTGCTTGTGTTTTTTAACTTTATTGTCTGTTTTAAAATCTTTATTTAGGCTTCAAAATGTATACATTTTGGATGACCTTGTAAAGATTATCTTGATAGACAAAACGTGTAAGGGTCACAACTCTTTGTTGAACACAGATCTTATTTTTAGCGATTTTCCAAAAGTCTATGGGGAAAATGCAGAGCTTTCCGACGCGCCACTCGCTAGTTTCCGAGTCGTCCTACAAATTGACGTCATCAAAATCTCAAACGGTTTTATCCCGTCGCCCTATTCGTGTGTGAACGATCCTTAAGACACTGGTTGACTGGGCACCTTCAGGACACACTCACAGGTCAAAGGTCAGAGGCTGCGTGTGACCAACAGTCAGCTGTGTGTGTGTGTGTGTGTCAGCTTTAGTGAGGATTTGAACACTTCAGCGCTTTACGTGACCTCATTGTCCACTCGGATGTTTCACTTCTTCTCACGAAGCACTTTCGCTGTGTTAAACGTCAGCATTAATATCCAGTCACCGTTCAGCCTACAGAACTAAACAGTCAAATCATAGGAAATGGACGTGCAATATTGTATTTTAGTCATTTAGTAAAGACTTTAGGGACCTAAAACAGTTGATCATACTATGGAAGTCAATGGGGTCCAATCAACTGCTGTTTCCTGTATTCCTGAGGGTGAGGAAATGATGACAGAACTTATATTTTTAGGTGAACTTTACTAATTTCCTAAAACACACTACTGTACAGAGTACAGACATCTATTTTTAGTTGCAAATGCGAGTGAAGTCGTGTTCAGATGGATACATGGTGTCATAGTGTGTGTGTGTGTGTGCTCATGTTCATGGTGTTTCTGCTATGTGTGTGTGACCTGAAGATCCAGTCATGAATGTGGAGTTTCTAGTTTTCCAGCGGTGAGGATTTTGTTTTTTATAAATGTTAGAAAATATCTCTTCAATCGTGTTTTCTTCAGAGCCTGACGTTTGACGACTCTTTCCTTGTTCTCAGAGAAATGAACTGGTTTACACACACACACACACACACACCCTTGTCATTTCACACCTATAGTGTTGTTTGCGTTTACACATGCACTTCCTGGTAAATGATACTTTTAAATGAGGAAGCAACACAAAAGTGAGTTTGATTGTTGTGTGTGTGAGGCAGTTAAAGTGCTGACACTGTTTTCAATGATTATTATTATAAATATATGAGATCCATGAGTCAGATAGGCCTCAGGGTTTGGAGTGCTCGGTTTATTTTGATATCTGGCGAATGTCGTTTTATAGTTCCTGATTCCGGCTAATTATAATGTTGAGAGGAGGAAGTGCTTCAGCTGAAGATTATTCACCAGTCTTTCATCTAAAGCACTTTTCGGCTCAAAAGGTTCAATAGTTCATGCATTAACCAACATGAGCTAACAATTACAGTATTTATGGAACCTGTTAGATAATAATAATCCAGCTGTTCATGTTAGTTAAGTGCATTAACTAATGTTCACAAATGCAACCTTTGATTTTAATAACGTAAACATTGAAACTAATATGAACTAAGATTAAATGCTGAAGAAGTATTGTTTATTCTTAGTTCATGTTGACTAATGAATCTTATTGTAAAGTGTCACCGTTACTCCTAATTTGATGAAAACGGCTGTAATGTTTATTCTCTGTCAAATGAATTACGTCAATGATATATTTTCACTTCAAAATGGTGAAATTAGACAAAAGTATATTAGTTTGCATCCCTGATTATTTCTAAAACAGCTGTTAGATATTACGTTTAGTCCTCACACTTTTATGAACTGAAGCTTCTGTGAAGCTAAAGCCCCGCCTACTTTGATCTGATTGGTCATTTGACATTGACACGTGTAATTTGACCTCTGGGTCAGCTCAGATGAGGAGATTGGTTATTGGCGTTGTGTAATATCCTTGCAGCATCATAGTAGAGCTAATATTAGGCAATTATTTCACAACCTTTAATATTTACTCCTCAGCACATCACCTCTTTCCTCAAAGAGTCTGAAAACGCTTTGTTCGAAGATTCACTCCTAAACCCCGCCTCTCTGAGAGCTACTCTACTCTGATTGGTCAGATGACCCAGTCTGCTGTCAATCCAAACACTCATTATCATATCAGCATGGATTTTACCTGTAGACTGTATAAAAATATGGCCGTTGTGTGTGTGTGACGTCACCCGTAGTGTTTCCGAAGAGCGTTTTTGGTGCCCAAAGTGGGCGGAGCCGGCCGTCGCCATCTTGGCAGCGCGTCACTCCTGGATATGCGAAAAACGGCAGTGATGCGGATTAGCTGAGGTGACGTGACGCTAACACACATCAGACAAATGGCAACACACCTGTCACTCAAGTGGCCACACCCTTTAGTTATGTAGAACTTTAAGGCTTAATATCATTTAAACGGATGAGTTATTAAAACAATTAACCCTGTCACAGTCGTCATGAATGGCGAAAGTAGCGACGTAGACCAAAACCACTTTTTGCACCAGTCTGTAAACGTGTTTTATTCTGCTGTAAAGTTGTGCATTTTAACATGCGAGTCTATGGGAGTGAGTCTCTTCTGCAGCGCCTCTAGTGGCCAGTGGAGGAACTGCAGGTTAACTCACTCAAGAGAGAGACCGCTTGGTTTTACCGTGTCAATCTCATCAACATGGATTTGTTTTTGCAGCAGAAAACAGTGTATTCTCAACATGACCAACACCATCTAAACTCTCAGATACACTGCAGTGTTTGAGGGCGGGGCTAAGAGACGCTGCTCAGCCAATCAAGACCACAGGCTGGCGTTACGCAAACCTACGCAGTTTGTCGTTCACTTTGATCTTTGAAATGTTGCAGGGCTTTTACATCCATAAACCGCTCTATGACACACTGACTATATGACAGCAAATATCACAGGGACGCTTTAATGTTCATGTGCACAGCAGATATCTGTGGTTCATCTGACTGATAATAAACTCGACTGGAAAAATGATCTCATCTCAGCAGGAAAAGGAAATTACAAACAGGAAATTAGCTTTTTTTCTGAAATGATGTGGGCATTGACATGAGATTCAGGCAGAATAAGACAAAATCATACGAGAAGGGTTCAAGCGCAACAACTGCCAAATTAAAGCTAGAATGGTTTTTAGAGTAATGTAATGCTGTTATTATGTGGTGCCATTACATTACAGTTGTTAAAATATGATTACATTTATTTTAAATGCATTGCATTAATTTTAATGTGTTTAAGTTGTGTGCATTCATTTATTCCCCACTGTTTTTGATAATACATTTGTATTAAATTAAATAAAAAAACAGAATTGAATTGAAATCAAACGCATTTCATAGTGCACTATATTATTGTTAATATTTTAATTAGTTATTCAGTTGTTAAATCGATATTCTTGAGACTTGTGAATGTTATTCCCGAGTATGTCGTTGGTCTGGTGTGATGGATCGGTGATGTTCCTCATTTGTGTGAAGGAATCTGCTGAATCTGCTCAAGTCAATGTTTCTGGGATGTCTCATGCTGGAACTCTGGGTAATTTCCCTGCACATGTAATGAAGAGAATGTAAATGTTCTCGCATACAGGCCCAGTTTCCCTAAAAGATGATAGACACACAGTGGAGGGTGTTCATGAAGTTTGGCCCATGTTTCCGCTAAGTTTGCAGTGAAATGATATGCATTGGGAAAAGCGGAAAAGAAATCTGTAGTTTATTATTAGTGATATTATTGACAGGTTTCTTGACTTGGAAAACCCTAGAAATCAGCCATATTTCTGAAAAGGTACTTGATATGTGCTTGAGTTATTGGACTATAAGACAATAGGATATATTAGAAAATAGTGTTTCATTGAGTTTACACACCCATCTGGTATTGATATAGAGCCCTTTCACATGGATATAAGCGTGATATTGCTCATATAATTATTCAAGTATGATGACTTCATTCTTCAGGTCAACCATATACTCAAAGAAGAAAAAGTCATTTTAATAAGGAAAGTGATGTCTCCGTCATAGTAGTACTTAGTTTTTTTGTCTTAATTAATTTAATGTACTATATTTTAGTTTGATAATGTTTTTTTATTTCATATTTTGTGTTTTTAGGAGATTTTATGGTCCAAAATTATATTTGCGTTGTATTTCTAACCCATTTATTCACATTTTGAGCATAGACCTGCCACATGAAAACCACATGTCCATCTTAAACTGGAGAATCTGGAATGTTTTGATCTGTTCTCAAACACGACACTCGGCAGATTATTGCTTGAGTGAAACAAGTTTTAAAAAGTGAACTTAAAAGTAACAGAATTTTACTTTTATTGTTATGAAAAATGCACAAAAATACTATATTTTCAAAATCACGTTTTACTCTAAAACTGCAAGAAAATCAAAGCCATAAATCTTAAAGTTAATGGTTAAAATAACCAAATCCATTGCATGTGTTGAACTTTTTGTACCATGTTGTTTTTTATTTATCGGCCGGCCGATATTATCGGCTGATATTAGGCATTTTCCAAAGTATCGGCAGTTATAATGGCCGATTAATGAATATTTAAAAAATAAAATAAAATCGGTCGAAACACGCTTCAATCATCTCTCCTTGGCCTGTTATATTGAAAATGTATGTTTTACAATTTGCAGTATGACGTTATCTATTGCTAAATTATGGCTCATCATAGACTAGCTAACCACAAAGCTAGCTAACGCCACTATCATCAGTGGAAGACCGCTAACGTTAACATTAATGAGTTTGGAAACCACAATGAACTTTTTCTGGCTAAATAAAGTAATGATTACTGTATTTATAACTAGCATATCTCTAGTTACAGTCCTGCATTGTAAAATAAGTTATACTTGCGAGGAGTGAACATTTAGACATAGAGAAAAAGTATTAAACGTATCTTGTGCAGAAAAGTTAGCTTTACTTTTACACGCGTGTGAAATCCAACAATATTTAATAAGAAAAAATATATATATATCGGCCGATATATCGGATTTTAAAACCCAAAAATATCTGTGTCGGTATCGGCCTTCAAAATCCTTTATCGGTCGGGCTCTATTTACCTTTTTTTAGAATTTGAAAGATATTAAATATATTGTTTGTTTGTTGATTTTAGTCCTTCAAAACCAGAGCAATAGTGTTTAAAAACTCCTTTAATTTAATTTAGCAGTATAAGTGTAAACTGTATAGATTGTGAATCTCGGTTTCTCCCTCTTTTCCCAGTCCCGATGACTCCGTAAGTGTGTGATTCCGGCTCATCCCAGAGGGCTCGTGGGCGTTCCCGTCATGTCCTCGGTCCCGCTGGAAGGATCCCAGCTGGTGTCGGAGTGGCTGAACCACCTCCGGCTCGACCAGTACAGCTCCGCCTTCCAGGAGTCCGGGCTGGGAATGCTGTGGGAATGCCAGGATTTATCCTCGGCTGAGCTTCAGCGAATGGGCGTGGCTCTTCCCGGCCACAGAAAGCGGATCCTCGGAAGTCTCCGCAAAATCTTCCCATCGGAGGCCGAGATGGAGGACGAGGAGGAGCGAGAGGACGACAGACCCGTCGCCAGAGAAAGAACGAAACTGGCGACGGAAAACAAGCGTTTGCCTCCCGTCCCGCCTCGTCTGATGCCTAATCGACCTCCCGTTCCCTTCACTCCTGGCTCTGTAACCGCGGAAACACCTGGACGAGCCACGCCCATCCCGACTCCGAGGCCACGCCCACGCCCACAGCACCTTCCTCTTAAAGGGCCGGCGCAGCAACTCCAGAAAAACGAGAGCCAACACTCCCCTCAGTCGCCTACATCGTCATCTTCCTCTTCTTCCTCGTCTTCGGAGCGCTTCCACCTGTATGAACAGTGTTCGTCTTCCTCTCCGGGAGAAGCGGGTGTTCCTCCTCTTCCTCCGAAGAGCTACGCCGTGGCCGTCTCTAAAGAGCCTAAAGACGAGCCGGTGCCGTACAGACCCCCCGTTCCTCCTCCTCGCGTGTCCGTGTGCTCCAGGACTACAACTCCCAGAGGCACGTCGACCGGAAGCCCTCCCGCTGTCAGGTACAACACACACTTTGTTTGGTATAGCCAACTGCTTTAGTATGTGTACTTCTCATGCTTTAAGCGATGCTTTTTAATAGTTATAGCGCCACCTATGGTCTGTTGTCTATAAAAAGTTTGCACGCTTGTTTAGAATCATATGTAGAGATAGACGATATATATCGGCCGATATTAGGCATTTTCCAAACTATCGGTATCGGCAGTTATAATGGCCGATAAACGAATATTTCAAAAATAAAATAAAAATGGACGAATCAAGCTTCAATCATCTCTCCTCGGCCTGTTATATTAAAAATGTATGTTTTACAATTTGCAGTACGACGTTATCTATTGCTAAATTATGGCTAATCATAGACTAGCTAACCACAAAGCTAGCTAACGCCACTATCATCAGTGGAAGACCGCTAACGTTAACATTAATGAGCTTGGAAACCACAATGAACTTTTTCTGGCTAAATAAAGTAATGATTACTGTATTTATAACTAGCATATCTCTAGTTACAGTCCCTGCATTGTAAAATAAGTTATACTTGCGAGGAGTGAACATTTAGACATAAAGAAAAAGTATTAAACGTATCTTGTGCAGAAAAGTTAGCTTTACTTTTACACGTGTGTGAAATCAAACAATATTTAATAAGAAAAATAAATAAATATCGGATTTTAAAACCCAAAAATATTTGTATAGGTATCGGCCTTCGAAATCCTTTATCGGTCGGGCTCTAATCATATGCTCACCTGTTTTCGAGAAGTTTTCGTGTAGGAGTTGTAGGCTTTGGAGTTTGTTTTGCCACGCCCATTTTTTAATTACCCTGTTACAGCAACCCAAATGGTAAAGTTCAACTTTTTTGAACTTTAGAGAGTCCTGAGAGTTGTACTGCACGGGTTTGGTTCCCATCGGACGAAAAACCTAGGACTAGTTCGTAAAAGTAGTTTTTTTACTTAAACGTGAATATGTAATGACCAATTTGATTGACGGCAGTGCTTCTTCAGGCAAAGTTGTTCAGCATGAAGAGATCTGTCAAACGATATGCATATTGTGTGGATGTGTGAAACACGTGATTACAGAGCTGTTAAACTCGTTAGCGCCAACTAGTGTCTGATTTCTTGTAAAATTCTCCCGATCGGCCTCCCTTAACCTTGTCTAATAGGTGCTCAAACTTCATTGGCCGATGGTGGCCATCTTTTTCATGTCCTTATAGGCATACAGGACACCTTGAACAAAGACACAGCATATCAATTTTCAAGTCAATCGGTCTAACGGTCAGGTGGTTAGCCATTTCCATGATTTTTTCCTTTTATAGCGCCACCAAGTGTTTAATTTAGCGTTTGTTTTACTGTGATCTCAAATTGTATACTGTGATCAAAAAATTTTGGTGAGAATATCTCACACCATAGCAATTTTAGTAAAAGTGGCCCCTCCCTATTGGTACATTTTGGCGCCCCCTAGCGACTGTGAATAGAAATTTCAACTTTATTCAATAATTATTCATATTCAGACTCCAGATTCTTTCTGCACTAGTCTGGTTCTGGTCGGGCGACAAAACCCTAGGACTATTTTACAAAAGTAGGTTTTTGACTAAATTCAAAATTACGCAACAATTTGCATATCGGAAGTGAAATCTACTTTCCTATGTTATAAGAAACATGAGTCAAACGGTTTATGAGCCATTTTATGCTTTCGATCACTGTAGCATATCACACACTAAGCTAAGCCGTTTTGTAGTTTGAATAGTGCGAGTAGGGTGTTAACTTGCAATTTTTTCATTGACTGCATTGCATTGTGGGATACAGCACCTCACACACAGTGTGTTTATACAGCAATGCGCATTTCAGCAGATTGCAGTCAACAGTGAGAGCAGTGTCATAGTGAACAAGCTGCACAAGCTAGTGTTTGTGTTTCCTGTGACTGGAGGTCATTGAGTCATGTGACCCGCAGACCATCACAAGGGTCAAACGGACCAGTGGAAATGAGTCAGCGCTGGAAAATGATGTGTTCTATCTTCCAGGCAGTGGGAGTGTGTTCGGTTATTGTGATTCAGACCAACATCATCACACACTCTTGAACAGTGATGGTGAGAGCGCCGCCCTGTGGTGTTCACAGGAACTGCAGCCAGTGTTTATGAAACCTCTTCTAGAAATCAAACCCATTTTTGTTTCATCCCAACTTAGTCACTCAGTAGACAATAGTTCAATCCTTTAAAACTCATCTTTGATCACAGAAAATTACATATTTAAACCTTTTTCCCTGTAAAAAGAAAATCTTTGCCTTAAAATATCTTGAATGTAACTTGAAACCCTCGCCTCATTTAGTATACGCGTTCTATGAATATGTAAATGAGCCACTCCCTATCTAACGCTTCTCTAGCAGATATTGGACTGGATGTTTTGATGACCTTTATCTTTAGCTGTGGAGTGTGTGTGGACACTAGGGGGCAGCGCTTCTCTCCGCATGCTGACCCACAATGCATTTCTGCAGCTGTATTCCCTCAAGAAACCAGTTTTAGTCACTGTTTTCCAGAAGGTCAGCATGTGATTCACATCCTTGAGAAACTGTCGCTTTAGATCCCCATTTCTGAGAAGTCTAATCAGACCTTATTTTGATGGAAATTAAGTTCTCAAATCATCAGTGCTTTGAAACAAAACTAAAAACTGATTGTTATTAATGCATATGCATGTTTTACCTTTGCTCAGTATATAGTAATGCGTTTTTATTATTTTAGAGATAGCTTAAAAATAATATATATGCAAATTGTACTTTTATTACTTCTAGTTTTAAACATAAAACCAATGTTTTTCCCTCTAAAAACGGCCACAATGGACGTGGGGTTAATATGTGCACATCATGTTCTCGTGTGTGTGTGTGTGTGTGTGTGTGTGTGTGTGTGTGAGAGAAACGGGAGGCAGAATTCAGGAAGCTCTTTGTGTTTTCAGTTTGTGAAGGTCTCGGCTCAGAGACTCGGTCTAAAAGTGTTTTCCACTTCCGTCTGCTCTGTGTGGTCGGCTCGCTCGTTCTCCGACTCGCTCGGGTGTCTCTCTCTCGTTTACCGGGCCGTGTGTGTGTGTGTGTTGCTGGATTACAGGATTCAGGGCCTTTTCTGCCATGTTTGAGCACGTAAGTTCAATGTGGAAGTGAGCGAGTGTTGTTCTGTTTTCTTTAAAACTTTAATGTTTTTGAGTGTTCTGGGTGTGTGTCGTCACTGACGTGTGTGTGTGTTGTGTAGATGATGTGTTTGTTGTGAATGCAGTGTGTGATTCACGTTCACTTCCGATGGCAGTGTTTATGAGCTGATGAGCTGCACTGTAAAACTGTAAAACCGCAGGTTCGTCTTTTCATGGTGTGTGTTCATGTCGTTTCTCTCTCTCCGTGTGTGTGTGTGAACCTTTCACAGGTATACACACACTTTTCTTGCACAAAAACTGCCCTCATCAGTAACTTCCTGCTGATATCCGTGGTGGCGGTTGACCGCTAGTTCACTTCCGAAGGCGAGTGACCGTCGTGTTGTTTTGTGTGTTGCTGAGCATCAACAGGAGACGGGCCTGCCTTTAAACACACGTCTGTGAGGCGGTGTCGCGTCTGCTGTGTTGCTTGAGGGAGTGATGTGGGTTTGATGCTGAAATCTTCAAAATGTAGATTAAGCTGGATGCCCTTCAGACGTTTGGCTTTTTTTGGTCAATCGACGTTCTCACTTCTCACTAGTCGTCTCTATTTTAAAGGAGTCTGTCTGTACTGTACTGATCCCTGGAAACATACATTAGCTAAGGTTTAGTCATTTCCAGTTGTGCAGTTCCTGAAAACGGCTTTAATCTTATCCATCGGGACTTGATGTGTTAAACTGTGACATATATATATATTAGAGCCAGACGGATTTATCGGCAGACCGATATTATCGTCCGATATTAGGCATTTTCCAAACTATCGGTATCAGCAGTTATAATGGCCGATAAATGAATATTTCAAAAATAAAATAAAAACGGCTGAAACACGCTTGAACCATGTCATGAGTGTTGGAGTTGTATAGTTTGTCCACCAGAGGGCGCTCTACACCGTCCCTGTTGGAAACACTCGTTGAGTTGGTCATGAGACATACATTGATTAAATAACAATTAAAAGATCATCCCCATCAGTTCTCTAAACTCAAATAAGCAGGACAACATTTGTGACTATCATGTCCAGTTTTGCTGCTGTTAAATAAGCCGTGAGTGTTTAGCTAGTAATAGTTACGTTACGATGTTGTTACAGTGTGACTGAAGTATTTCTTTAATAGCGCGTGACAGTTATAGCATTGAGACGCATCATCTCTCCTTGGCCTGTTATATTAGAAATGTATGTTTTACAATTTGCAGTATGATGTTATCCATTGCTAAATTATGGCTCATCATAGACTAGCTAACCACAAAGCTAGCTAACGCCACTATCATCAGTCTGTTCTGTTACGACAATAAAAGAAACAAGTTTCTTTTTAAAATGCATTATCATATTATTTTAGTTAAAACTCATAAATAACTGCAAATAACTAATGTTAGGGAAATCTGTTAATGTTTTGTTGCACGTTTCTGGAAAAAAAAAAAAATTTAAAACCAACAAATATTTGTATCGGCATTCAAAATCCTTTATCGGTCATGCTTTAATATATATATATATATACACACACATACATATACACATATTATAAATATCTATATGTGTGTGTGTGTGTATATATATATATATATATATATATATATATATATATATACAGTGTGTGTGTGTGCCAAAACATCACATGTTTTAGTTGTTTTAAAGATTATACATAATGTCTTGTATAATAACATGCGTTTATGAATTATTCTCAATAAGAGATATGTTATTTATCAAGAAAGCATTGAACTCACATTGACTTTCTTTACGCATTCGTCACTTACAGTGCAGGAACAGTGGGTCGTGTTAATATAGGATTGAAACTTTTATCTGTTTTGTTAATCCAACCCTAAAAGGAGCCTATGAGGATTTCATAAAAAAAAAATATGATTTTTTTTTTTAAATTATTATTATCAGGGTCATTATTAATAAAAATGTATTCAAAAAGGGTGAAATTATACAAGAAGCACCGGCGGTCTAAAGTTTGGAATAATCATGATTTTGTAAAAGTCTCTTCTGCTCGTCAAAGCTGCATTTGTTTAATCTTAAAATACAGTAAAACAGTGAAATAGTATTATTATAATGTAAATCAGCTGTTCTCTATGTGAATATACAGTAAAGTGTAATTTATTCCTGAATTTATCATCATTACTCCAGTCTGATCCTTCAGAAATCCCTCTAATATGAGGATCTGATGATCAATAACAGTTATGATTATTATCAGTGTTGTAACTGAGGACTGAGTATTTGTGAGGAAACTGTGATACATTGTAGTTTTCAGGATTGTTTGATGAACAGAGAGGTCAAAAGGACAGCATGTATTTGAAATATAGTCTCTTGTAACATTATAAATGTCTTACTGTCACATTTGATCAATTTAATGAGTCTAATATCGAAAATCACAGTCTAATATTTTTCCGCTTGAAAATTTAAAAACGAAAGAAAATTATGACTGATCACTTCAACAAACTCATTAAATTTTGAAATAAATACAAATAGAAAACAATTATCAACACTGCATTTCTGATTAAATATGCAGAATAATAATAATAAAAAAAATCCACACTTCTGACCTCCTGATTGGTAAATATCCTGGCCATTTTCAGTGCTTTTAATTCATAAGAGCTGCACCATCAGGCTTTGTCACGGGCTCTGGTGGGTTGAAGGTCAAACTCCCAGAATGCACCGGTGTCTGTTCTCACAATGACATGTGAGCTAGTGAAACTTTAGTCATCTCAGTCGGTCTGTGATCTATAAAAGGATGTTTGTATGAAGCAGCTGCTGAGTAAACACACCACTGCCTTTTTTAGAGATGCCTTACTGTAACGGTAGAAGTCAGAAGTACCTGAACTTCATCAGGATCACACACCAGATTCAGTCCTAAGATGTGAAATAAGTCTCTGATGTCCCCAGAGTGTGAAGTTTTAGCTCACACAGTTCATTTATATAGCATGCTAAATTGTCACTTTTGTGTGTGTGTGCCTTTAAATGCAAATGAGCTGCTGCTACTGGCACAGGAGGCGGAGCTTCAAGAGCTTGTATGTGTGTGTTTGCATTAGTTTGTATTAGGTTCGGCAAAAACTCATTTACTGCTGATTCTGACCAACACGTCTGATTGGCCACTGAGTTCACCATCCCTAGTGTGCACCATTGGTCCTTTATTATTAACCTGTCGATCACTGTAAACCTGCTTTCTAAATCATCTGGGTTAAAAAGCGCTAGAAATAAAGCTGACTTTACATGAATGGAGATCCTGTAACGTTCAACAAGAGTAAATGCATTAGGCATGTGTTATTGTCCTCTTTAGATAAATCACCTGTGGTAAATGTTGTATATTTATGGTGGGATCCAGAAAGTCCGGGAATGCGAGAATGAAGTCATATTTATATATTTTTACATCTTTCTTTTTTGATGATTAAATTAAATTGTTGGTATGTTTGAGGATGTGAAAGCAGAACGGATGAGTATCTTCAGCGTTTGTTGTGCTGATCTTTGGGGTTTTAGCATCAGGGATTTCAACTCTCTGGATTTTCCTGGAGAGTCCGGCCGAGCTTTTGTGGCTGGAAAAAAAATTAAATGAATATTTTGTGGGTTTTTTTATTCAATAGTTTGTTACGATTTATGAGATTGTATGTTTTTTGAGTGCGTATATGTGTATTTATCAATGTACATCTGAGAAAACAGATGTTTATGAGGAATGTATAAATAAAGGTGTGTTAAAGGTCAAAGGGTCTCTCTCTCTCTCTCTCTCTCTCTCATTTGTCGGTCAGTTGTTCTGTCGGGTCACAGGAAACTTCATTGTTTGACCATTCGTATGCGCCTGATCTTTAACACACACACACACACACACACTATTTTTCACATTTATTCTGGGTTTGTTGTGTCAGAAAACACTTAATTACGTTGTTGAGTGGCAACGATTAATCGCGATCAGTCGAATCCAAAATAAAAGTTTGTGTTTACATAATATATGCGTGTGTAGTGTGTATAATTAATTTGTATATATAAATGCACACACATGCATGTATATATTTAAATATTTGCATGTATATACTTTATATATATTTATACATAATTAATATTATATATAAATACAAATATTTGATATATTAATAACACATTTTCTCTTAAATATATACATGCATATGTATTTATATATATATACAGATTATTTATGCATAATTAATATTATATATAAATATAAATATTTGATATATTAATAACAAACTCTTCTTAAATATATACATGCATGTGTGTGTATTTATATATACAAATTAATTATACACGCTACACACACATATATTATGTAAACACAAACTTTTATTTTGGATGTGATTAATCGTTGCCCATCCGTATTGTTGAGTGTATAACTTATATACAGTATAGTCATCGTGTAACGACTGAGGTAATCAGACACGTAACTATTTTTTACAATTAACAAATAAGCTTTAAAGCCCACTCTTAGGAAGGAAAAATCCCCCACCGAAAGAGACGAGAGAGAGCGGGGGCCGGTTTCACAAAGCTATTTTAGTCTACGGTGTCAGTCGAGTCTAACATTTGCTCATAGACTAGTCTACTGAAAATTATAACTTAATTTAGACCAAAAACATCCGGGGCCGGATTCACAAAGATAGACTTTGACTAGAGCTTAGATATAGCAGATAGGCAGACTTTACAAATCAGACCGTTGCACAAAGCAATGAAGACTCTGACTGTCGACTACACTGCAATGCATTCTGGGTAAAATAAGACGCTTTTCAAAAAAAAAAACATGGCGGATCAAGTAAGCGCATTCAACCACTCAGTGCAGTTTACCCCAGCGCAAAATATGTTCGTTGGAGGAGTATAAAAGTTACAAGGACATTTTACTTGGGAAATTTGTTTTGGTCTAAATTAAGTCAGTCTTTATTTTTGTGAATCAGTCAAACTTGCATTAGACTAGTCTATGAGCAAATTTTAGACTTGTCTAACACTATAGACCAGTCTTGTGAAACCAGCCCCAGGCTAACTCAGGGCTAAGACTCTGTTACCGTGGCAACCAGCAGAGACAACCAGTGACACTACAGACAGCCCAAAGTGTAGTTGTAGTCTTCCCAGAGATCTCCCTTTACGTTTCGGTTTTGTGGATTTTGACGTGATTAATCATCACGTGTGTGTGTGTGTTGTATTCAGTGGAGATGATGTCGTTCACCTGCTGAGTGAGTCATGTGACGCGCAGCTCAGGTGTAGTGGTGGATGTCATGAACCTGTTGTGTGAGGTGCTCCTGATCGAGACCCAGACGTGTAGCGACACGCTTCCCTTTCTCTCTCGAACGCCCCAGCATGAAGAAGCTCAGTCGGCTGATCAGTGCCCTCCGCAGCTTCTCCTCTGAGCTCCATGATGATGATGATGACTCTTCCTCCCCTGTGTGTGCTCCTCTCAGCTCTCCTGTGGATGATCTCGCACACACGGATCGAGTCCCGGACGTCCCGCCTCGGATCAGACCGAGAGAGAGAGAGAGAAGAGACGTCCCGCCTCCGCCCCTCAAAAGCAGTGAGTCGACCCGCACACAACCCTCTTTATAACTAGAATAAGTCAAGTCACATTTATTTATATAGCGCTTTTCACAATACAGACTGTATCACAGCAGCTTCACAGTGATAGCCCAAACCGTCTCATTATTACTATAATAAAGCCCAAACCATCTCTGCTGCTTTCATCTCCTATTAGCTGCTGTTAAACCATCTGTATTGGTAAAATTTATTGGTATAAAATATGTAATTATTTATAGTCATATGCTTTTAAATCTCCTCAATTGTGCTGTATATGAAATGCAAATATTGCTGTTAAATGTAAATTTATCATTATATGTATGTGTATGTATATATATATATATATATATATATTAGCGGATATTTATTTATTTAGATATTTATTTATAATTATTTTGTATATGTAAATACACACACATGCATGTAAACATTTAAGAAATATTTGCATGTATATACTTTATATATATTTATACAAAATTAATATTATACATAAATATAAATATTTGATATAATAATAACACAGTTTTCTTAAATATATACATGCATATGTGTACATGTGTATTTATATATGCAAAATAATTATACACACTACACATATATATATTAGGGCTGGGAAACGATTAATTGTGATTAATCACAACCAAAATAAAAGTTTGTGTTTACATAATATATGTGATATTATGCAAACACAAACTTTTATTTTGGTTGTGATTAATCGCAATTAATCGTTTCCCAGCCCTAATATATATATATATATATATATATATATATATATATATATATATATATATATATATATATAAAATAAAATTAAAAAATAAATTATATTAATATATAAATAAATTTATATATAAAAAAAAAATATATATATATAAAACGATGTAACGATATACCCTCGCTCTCATGTCACGATTTAATACATATCACGATATGAAATTATTGCGAAACTCCAAGACATATGATAAAAGTTAAAAAAATAAATAATAAAAAAAAAAAAAATTATATATATATATATATATATATATATATATATATACATTACACACATACACACTGTTGATTAAAATGCTAACTTTGATATTACATTGTGTGTGTGAAAAAATAGGCTTGGGCCAGAATAAAAATAGTCATGATTCTGAAGCTGAAAATACAGAATTATTTGATATATATATATATATATATATATATATAGTATTTTAATGTAGTACTAACATTAAAACTTTGGTCCTCACACAGTAATTTTTATTTTGGGGAACTCTCCACAATACATATTGTTGCATTTTTGTATTGTTGTATTGTATGATGTATTGTTTATATATCGCATATGTGTATATATATATAACGTTTATGATCTTTATCAGTATTGGAAACAGTTGTGGGCATTGCCAATTACTCTTTCAGGATTCTTTGCTCAATAGAAAGTTTTATTTTATTTATTTTTTGAAATGGGGCTTTTTTTGTAACATTATATATGTCTTTACTGTAACTTTTGATCAATTTAATGCGTCTATGATGAATAAAAGTATTTATTATTTATTTTATCCCCTCCAAAACTGTTTGCCTGACCCCTCAAGCTTTTGAACGCTGGTGTTTAATCCTGCAAAAGATGATTTATCAGATACATGCTGTTCGTTTAAACTATATCTTTATCAAAGAATCCTGAGTTATAAATGTACACGACTGTGTTCATCTCTGATAATAATCATAACTGTTATTGATCATCAGATCCTCATATTAGAGTGATTTGTGAAGGATCATGTGACACTGAAGACTGGAGTAATGATGATAAATTCAGGAATAAAATACACTTTACTGTATATTCACATAGAAAACAGATGATTTACATTATAATATTATTTCACAGCTGTATTTTTGATCACATAAATGCAAACATTATAAATCCGATCCCAAACTTTTGTTTTATTGAAACAGGAAGTTGTTGCAGGATGTTTAAAAGGTCTTGTTCTCTTTCTTTATAAGCTTTCGTTTACGTCACGTGATTGGCAGCTGAGATCAGGGGGAGGAGCTTTCTCATTCTATACAGCATCTGATTGGCTCAAATGTGTGTGTGCCCTAATTAAAATATCATCCAATCACATAAATGAGCTCAAAGCTACAGCGATTCATCTGTCTTTAATATGAAGATGCCCATAGTTTTTGTTTAGTTTTAATACCTCATTTGAATATCCGAAAGTCTTTTCCTTAATTATGTATCAAATTGTTCTTTATTAGACTGGTTTTGTGGTCCAAGGTCACATCTAATATTTAAGGATGCATTTGGTGGCAGATAAAACACATGCAGTGTCTCGTTTGGTTAACGAATCTGTGGTTAATGGTCCCGTTTCTCTTCTTCTGCTGTGTAGAGCTGGATTCAGGAGACAGCTCCGATGAACATGACGACCGCGAGCCCTGCGGAGACGCTAAGCTCGTAGACATGGCTAACAAGGTACGTATTAATGATTTCAGATTCGTCCAATCAGCACAGCCGCTGTGTGACTGACAGCTGCCTCCTCCAATAGATGTCCTTGCTGGTTCCCAAGGCGACGAAGGCCCGTTACAGCAGCCTGTGCAGCGACGACGAGCTGCTGGATGACGACACACACTGTTACCAGTCCGTCACGGTCCAGTGAGTGTATTAACAGATCATCGGCGGGTTTATACTTTAGTCTGCAGTGTTACAGTGAGGCTTTAGAGGATTAGGCAACAGGAGATGTAATCATAAAACACTTCCTTCTTTTCTTGACCTCTCCCTTCTCTCTCTCTCCATCTCAAATGGAGAATAAATATATAAATAAATATATAAATATACATATATATATATATATATATATATATATATATATATATATATATATATATATATATATACATATATTTTTTTATATTATATTTAGATTTATTTTATAATTATTGTTTTATGTAATTATTTTTGCTATATTGAGCCATGAATAAATAAATAAATAAATACACACACACATATATATAAATTTATTTATATATATATTTCTTTCTTTATTTCTTGATATATATATATATATTTATTTCTATATATATTTATTTATTGAGCCATGAATAAATAAATAAATATACATATATATACACATATATACATATTATACATATATATACATATATTTTTTATATTATATTTAGATTTATTTTATTATTATTGTTTTATGTAATTATTTTTGCTATATTGAGCCATGAATGAATAAATAAATAAATACACACACACACACACACACACACATATATATATATATATATATATATATATATATATAAATAAATTTATTTATATATATATTTATTTATTTATTTATTGAGCCATGAATAAATAAATAAATATACATACATATATATATATATATAAATACATTTATATATATATTTATTTATATATTTATTCATGGCTCAATATAGCAAAAATAATTACATAAAACAATAATAGTAAAATAAATCTAAATATAATATAATATAAAAAGAATATAATACAGAAATTATGTAACAACTGAACTTTGAAATTGATGTGTGTAGGTCTGATAGGGTGTGTGTTTGGCCGTGAGTGAGTGTGTGTTTATTGGATGTTTGCTTCTCTCTCTCTCTCTCTCACACACACACACACACAGACGGGGGTCGTGGATCGATGATTTCGGCTCGATCTCCAGCTCTCAGAACAGCATCTATCTGCCGCTCACGGGTCACGTCAGCGCCTCGCCTCCTCGGGACGGTTTCGACTCCTCGAGCGTCCCGGTCATTAAAATGGGCTGGCTGGACAAGAATCCTCCCCAAGGGTGCGTGTGTGTGTGTGTGTGTGTGTGTGTGTATTACATCGTCTGTGATCACCTGTGATTTCACCATGGAGAAATGGGTTAATAAACATGCTAATGATGTTTTTTAAAAAATGTAAAAATATGTATGCGTGTGAGTTTGTGCACGTGAGTGTGTTTCTATGTTTCCATCCAAATTTGCAAATGTAACTTTTGTGCAAATTCGTTATAAAGCAGTTTGTGTCCCTCATGTTCGAGAGAACCGAACCTGCACTTCCAGAACAAAATATGTGTGTTAAAAGTTGGTACAATCTGGCTTTTTGTTTGCACATCAGAACTATTTTAACCCTTTGGGGTTGTTCGTTTCAGAGTCACACTCGAGGTGTTCGTGTCCAAATGGACCCAAAGGCTGGGATTCATATTTAAAAAAAAAAAAATCATGATTTTTTTTTTTTACTCGTTTTTTTATAATATTTTTTCTTTTCTTTTTTGGTGTTTTGAGAGAATTTAAAAAATAAAAACAATTTATAATTAGTATTAATGCAATAATTCTGACAAAATTTAAAATTTCCCCCCATTGAACATAATAGAAAAATATTTTTTTTTAAATATTATTTTTACATTTTTTTTAAAGCTGTATTTCATTTTAGAGTCAAGCCTAGGCCTCATAAAAGCAATTTTTGAAATGAGATGGATGCCATCTGGTGGACAAACTGAGCATTTTAAAAATGCAAAACACATGTATAATCTGAATTTTTTGGTGTGTGTGTGTGTGTGTGTGTGCAGGTCCCTGATCTACCAGAGACGTTGGGTCAAACTGGATGCTGAATACCTGAGATACTTCGACACGGAGAAGGTGTGTGTGTGTGTGTGTGTTTCTAGCTCAATCCGTTTCTCTAGTTTTCTATTTCATGGTGACTTAGAGTGGTTTATGCTCATCTAAAGTCTGAAACGAACGTGTCTCGTGTCCTTCTTCACCACTGCTGATGGGGGTTGTGTGTGTGTGTGTGTGTAGGACGTCTACTCGAAGAGGATCATACCGACAGTGTCCATCACCGGCGTGGTCAACGTGGGCGATCAGAAGTTCGAGGTCGTGACGCACAATCGCACTTTCCTGTTCCGCGCCGAGAGCGACTGTGAGTGTGTCACGTGTGTGTGTGTGTGTGTGTGTTGTTTAAAGCAGATAATAAAGTGTGTTTGATCGTGGGGCGCTGTTTATCTGTGAGGTTTTGTGGTCTTTTGACCTCACGAACACACACCAACACAGGCCTGGGAAAATAATCATTAGTCAGTCATTAATAAGGAGATTCAACATGATTGATTTATATGTGTAGATGATCAGGAGGCAGGAATGGTTAGAGTCAAAATTCTCATTTTAATGTCTCCTCTATATATGCTATAATAATATCAGTATACCGGATACATGAAACAATTGTTCTGTGTAATTAGAGTGTTTTAATTCTAATCAAGCAGGGACTCTTATTTTGAAATGACTTTATTTTTCGTTCAGCTTATAATGAAGGAGATGAAACACACACTCGTCTTTACTATACCGTAAACACTGTCACAATTAGGGCTGTCAAACGATTAATCACATCCAAAATAAAAGTTTGTGTTTACATAATATATGTGGGTGCACTGTGTATAATTATTTTATATATATAAATACACACACATGCATGTATATTTAAGAAAAAAATATTATTTAGATACAAAAATATTTATATTTATATATAATGTAAATTATATATAACTCTATATACAGTATATACATGAAAATATTTCTTAAATATATACAAGCATGTGTGTGTGTTTATATATCTAAAATAATTATACACAGTGCGCCCACATATATTATGTAAACAAACTTTTATTTTGGATGCGATTAATCACAATTAATTGTTTCGATTTGAATCGCGGTTAATTGTTGAGATACTTGAGAATAGTGTGATACAGTCACTTTAACTCATCGACTGACGTGTGTGTGTGTGTGTGTGTCAGTGGACAGGAACGAGTGGGTGTCGACGTTGAAGAGCTGTGTCGGGGTGTCTCGGGGGCGGACGAGCCTGGACTTGACCTTTAACCCCTGTGTGAACTACGAGATGAAGGGTTATCTGGAGATGCGAGGCCTGCGCTCCAAGCTCTACACGGTGGTGTGTGCCGATAAAGTCTATCTCTACAAAAACACTGAGGTAAAGCGTCCTCCGCTGCTGTGATTGGCTGACAGCTTTGCATACGAAATGAGCGTTCAGAACACTTTCACAGCTGTCGATATTAACTAAACGTGAAATGTTGATTATAGACGGATTGGTCTCAATTTAGTCTTATAAACGATACGTGAATCGTTGCACATCAGCTCCGTCAGTGGGCGTCGGTCTGATTCTGGTCACTCTGTGACGTGAATCCGTCGTTTCGATAAAAGCTGCCGTATATTTGGAGTGACGAGGATGTTTTGAGATCAGGATGTTTTTCTTATGTGTCTAAAGATGACCACTGTATATGGACTCCTATAAAGATGTCATTTCCGTGATGTTAGTGTGTGTGTGTTACTTTTCTGAATGTATTACTCAATGTTCAGTTGCATCGTTTAAAACTGTGTGTGTGTGTGTGTGTGTGTGTGTGTGTGTGTGCGGTTATTAATAAAGTGATGAAGTGACGTGTTTCATGTTTGTGTTCAGGATTATCGTCTGGGAATCGGGATCACGTCTATTGATATGAACGTTGGGAATGTGAAGGAGATGGACAGAAGAGGGTTTGATCTGACCACACCGTACCGCATATTCAGGTGACTCACACTCACACACACACACACACACACACACACACACACACACACACACACACACACTCTTTTAGACTTCCTTCCATACGGCATGCGTTCATTCATCTCTCAGGTAATCTTTGCTCGGAGACTCACTGAGAGTCTGTGTGTGTGTGTGTGTGTGTGTGTGTGTGTTAACGGCTTATCTCAGACCCACAGAAACTCGTTCACACACTGTCAGTGTTCTCATTATGAACTACACTAAAACTGTACATATTCATCATTGCAACAAAGCTGAAGGGAAATACAGACGAGAAGAGGAAACACAGAGGACAAACGACAACAATCAGACATGGTTATAGTTAGGGTGTGTGTGTGTGACACTGACTCTGGATCAGCAATATTAATGTGTAATGATGCATCTAAACTCTTTCAGTCCGGGATATTCCCTGTTAATACGTAATCCAATATATATATATATATATATATATATACATACACACATATATACACTACCGGTCAAAAGTTTTAGATCGGTAAGATTTTTTTATGTTTTTATGCTCAACAAGGCTTCAATTATTTAATAAAAAATACAAAAAAAACAGTAATATTGTGAAATATTATTACAATTTAAAACAGCAGTTTTCTATGTGAATATGTAGTGAAGTGTAATTTATTCCTGTGATCAAAGCTGAATTTATCATCATTACTCCAGTCTTCAGTGTCACATGATCCTACAGAAATGATTATAATATGCTGATCAAGAAACATTTATGATTATTATCCATGTTTTTTTTACATTTTTATTTCAGGATTCTTTGATGAATAGAAAGTTTGATGAAATGGAAAGCTTTAGTAACATTAATCACTACCATTCAAAAGTTTGGGGTCAGTAAGAATTTATTTTTTATTTTTTGGGGGAAAGAAATGAGAAAATACTTTTATTCATCAAGGAGGATGAGTTATATTGATCAAAAGTTACAGTAAAGACATTTATAATGTTGGAAAAGATTATATTTTAAATAAATGCTGTTCTTTTGAACTTTCTATTCATCATAGAATTTTGGGGGGAAAATGATACACGACTGTTTTCAACATTGATAATAATAATTGATGTTTTTTGAGCATAAAATCAGCATATTGGAGTGATTTCTGAAGGATCATGTGACACTGAACACTGATGTGTAATCAGCAACAGTAATGATGGTGAAAATTCAGCTTTCAAATTACATTTTAAAATATATAAAAATAGAAAACACTCATTTTAAATTGTCATAATATTTCACAATATTACTTTTTTTCATCAAATAAAGCAGCCTTGGTGAGCAGAAGAGACTTCATTTAAAAACATAAAAAATATTACTGATCTAAAATTTGAAATTTTCTTCTAAAATGATCATTTTTATCAAGCTTGTATATTTAAATTCAGTAATTTCACTTAAATTGCAATGAGGATTACCTATTAATTGTCATTTAAGTGAAATTACTGAACTTAAATATACAAGCTTGATAAAAATGATCATTTTAGAAGAAAATTTCAAATGGCATTTAGAGGCTTTTGCATCTGAACTCTTCATATATACAGTATATATATATATATAATATCACAGAAGTGTGAAGAGATGAAGTTTTCATGGATTGCTGCACATTTTCTTCATCATGGTTATCACATTATTGTCATCATGCTGAAATCGCTGTAATGTGTGTGTAGTTTTGTAGCGGACACAGAACAGCTGAAGGATCAGTGGGTGGAGGCGATGCGCGACTCCATTAAAGAAGCCTTGTCCAATTACGAGGTTGCCGAGCGTATCTGGGCGGAGCCGTCCAATCAGATGTGTGCGGACTGCAGCGCCGCTAAACCCGAGTGGGCCTCCATCAACCTCGGCGTGGTGTTCTGCAAACGATGTGCAGGTAACCACTAACTGACCAATTATACTGATTATAATAATAATTATTATTATTATTAATAAAATAATAATACTTATAATTATTATTATTATTAATATTATTTGATCGCAAATTTTTTTATTTTATTTTTTTATTTAAATTCTAAATTATCCAAACATCTAAATTTAATTTGTTATTTTTGTGCAGCTCTACGAACAAGATTATTAAAATTTTGTATTTTAAATCAAAATGACATTTTTTTTAATCAGAATCATGCAGCCCTGGTTGTGTGTGTGTGTGTGTGTGACAGGAGAGCATCGAGGTCTCGGCCCGAACATTTCGAAGGTGCGCAGTCTCAAGATGGACAAGAAGGTCTGGACTGAAGATCTCATCCAGGTAAGTGTGGTGTTTTTCCAGATATCTCGGATCCTGACGCTCATGTTTAACACACACACACACTCACACACACACCCTGTCCTGGTGTTTCAGCTGTTCCTGGCTCTGGGAAACGAGCGAGCGAATCAGTTCTGGGCGGCTAACGTTCCCCCCAGTGAAGAGCTGACCCTGAACAGCAGCAGCGACGAGAGACGGCGCTTCATCACCGCCAAATACAGAGAGGGCAAATACCGCCGGTACCACACACTCTTCGGCAACCAGAGGGAGCTCAACAACGTGAGTCTGACACACACACACACACACACACACATTTATTTGTCCGCTTTTGAAACCAGACTGATTGTTGTCCTAGAGGTGGTTCTGTGTAAGAAAGCAGGACATCCGGTTGAAAACATCTCGTTCAAGTGTTTTTGTGCTAGTCTTGGGCTATTTTGGCTCTTTTTGAGTACTTTTTTATTTTTATTTTTTTTAGTTTTGAGACATAAACAAATGTTCACCATACCAATTTTTGGTATCATTTTTTGTCAGCACAACATCACCTATATGATCAGACAATTAGTTTATCACTCTGATGTACTGTTTCAACATACTGGACCCGAAATCACACAAAAAACACAAAATCCAAATAGAAATATTATATTATATTATATATGTTATACATATTATATATGTAAACACAAGTTGTAAATGTCAAAATATACAGGTAAAATTCAGATTAGGGCTGTCAAACGATTAATCGCATCCAAAATAAAAGTTTGTGTTTACATAATATATGTGGGTGCACTGTGTATAATTATTTTATATATAAATACACACAAATGCATGTATATATTTAAGAAATATTTTCATGTATATACTATATATATAATTTATATTATATATATAAATATTTTATAAATAATATTTTTTTTTCTTAAAAATACATGCATGTGTGTGTATTTATATATATATATCTGAAATAATTATACACAGTGCACCCACATAGATTATGTAAACACAAACTTTTATTTTGGATGCGATTAATCGCGATTAATCGTTTGACAGATCTAATTCAGATATAATCAAGCTATATACAAACAAAAATGATTTACAAAAAAAGCGAGTGTAGACAGGCTTTTTTTTTTTTCATTTTAGCTTTGCCACTTTAAAAAAAAAATGTGCACACAAATATACAGAGAGCTATATTTAAGGCCTTGCATTCCCAGAGTATGAGGGTTCCCAAATAGTGCAAATACAACATAAAAAAGGTCAAATTGAGATAAAATGAAACTATATACAGCTAAAAAGCAGGTGTGGCAATAGGCGTTTTTTTCTTTTCTTTATTGTTTAGAAACTACAAAACACTTGATGTACAATTACACAGCTAACTACATTACAGGGCTTACGAGGGGTTCCTCTATAGTGCAAATATACACACAAAAGGTGAAATGAACACAAAATTAAACCATACGTTTATTCAAACCATACATTCATCAACTATTTACAACAAATATCAAGTGTGTTTGTTTGTTGTTGTTGTTTTACCCAAATGAAGAAAATAAACATGATGTGCATTTTGACACACACACACTCTCACACAGGAAGCTTTCACTGCAGTCCACCAAAACAACACAAAACCAATCACAGCGTGATGTGATTTGCTTCCTAAAACACACACACACACACACACACACACACACACACACAGACAAAGAGAGCATTGACTCAGAGAGAGATATGAGTTGAATGAGAGCGGGCTGACCACACACAGATTTCTCTCTGTTTTTCTGCAGGACTGAACAAATGTTGTTTTCTCTGTCTATGATAATAAAGTTATCATCATTATTATAATATTACTATCATTGATATTATGAACATGATTGAAAAGAAACATTCAAGTTTTTGTTTGTGTCAGATTACTAAAGGAGTGAGACTGAGAAACGGTGTGTGTGTGTGTGTGTGTGTGTGTGTGTGTGTCTGCATGTGGGTTTGTTGATCAGACTGTGACTAGGCTCCGCCCACAGCTCATGTGATATACATCTGACCCCGCCCCTCTCCCATTCAGGCTCCGCCCACACAGCCCCTCTCTGCTCTCACTCGCCCCTCATTCTCTCATTCTTGTCATTCAGTCGCTGTGATTCGCATCGGTGTGTGTGTGTCTGCACTGCCCTTAGGGATATACAACACACACACACACACACACACACACACACTGAGGGTGAGGGCTAACCTTTGAACTTTAAACCTCGTGTCAATCAGCTGGGTGAGTTGTTGCATGTGTTTTCAGGTGTGTTAGAGAGTGTTTTCACTAGTGTGTGTGTGTGTGTGTTAGGGTGGACTTTATCAAAAGTCTTTTCTTTTCTACAGCTTTCACATGATGTTTGTAGTACTAGTGTGTGTGTGTGTGTGTGTGTGTGTGTGTGTGTGTGCAAGCCTAAGGAATGCCGAGACAGACCCACCCAACAGAGAACGAGCAGCAGACGATGATCGTGTGTCTCTCTTCACATTCTTACCTTCCTCAATGGGCGGCTTTGTGTCACACACACACTCACACACACACACACACACTGATTTACTCATGTCCTGATGAATGCGAGTGTGTTTCTGTACTTTGTTAATGTTATGCTGGCATGTGTGTGTGTTTGTATTGTGTGTTTTGGTATGATGTCGTGTGTGTGTGTGTGTGTGTGTGTGTGTGTGTGTGTGTGTGTGTGTGTGTGTGGAATTTCTCTCCTCCCTGTCGCAGTTTTCTTCTCTTTCTGCCGTTTTTCTGTGTGTGTGTGTGATTTCTTCTGGTGGAAATACACATTATAGGTTGTGTAAGAGCTCAGTGTGTGTGTGTGTGTGTGTGTTTCCATTACAGTCCTCTGGAATTAGTGCTAGATTTTATAAACAAAAACACATGTTCACACATGCTGCAGGTGTGTGTGTGTGTGTGTGTGTGTGTGTGTGTGTGTGTGATGTCACCTCCATCCATCGGGATCTATAGCTGCTTCTTCTAAGTCGTCTGGTTTGCTTTTCTTGAGTTTTTTACATATAAGAGGTCATCATACTGTAAGAATATCCTCATTAATTTCCCAAAGATCCTAATTCTGGGAATGTGTATATTTTATTTATTTTCAGTGATGTCAATGTCTCAGTTGAGGGTTATTTATTTTTATGCAGAACATTTTAACTGTGTATTCTACGGTAAACAGTCGCAATTTCAGCGCAGTCTTGGCAAACGGACTCTTGCGATATAAACTCGACTGTAACGCTACAACATTTAATGCCTGATCTGTGACCAGTGATTTCTGATATGTAATGATTGATGTAAGTTCAGGTTTTCTTTGTCTATGTGCCAGTAAACCAAACCAGTGAGTGACTTAAAGGTTTCAGGCCCAAAGAAAAATGACCATAATCGCTGATACGACCTTTAACAGTCGACAGTGTTTCTCTAATCTGTTTTATTCACATAAACTGTGATAAAAGTATATATAGAACGCTCCATTTACAATCACTGGAGCTGTCAATCAAACAGCGTGTGTATCTGTGACTGAGTTCTGGATTCTCACTAATAACCAGCGAGTGTGTGTGTGTGTGTGTGTGTGTGTGTGTGTGTGGTGTTGCGCACATCAGGATCTGCAGTATTAATTGGGATTGTTGAGTTCCTCCTGGTCAGGTTTCAGTCTGTGATGATGCTCACAGTGACACAGCACAATCTCTGAGGTCTTTGAGCACATTTACCGTCATCACTGAAGAAATAATAGAGTCCTTCCTACTTCCTTCTTCCAGTTAGTTATAAAGAACCTGAAATATTCCTGGAGTTCATATCTGTGTTTGTGTTTCAAGGACTTTAGTTTGATTCATGTGTGTGTGTGTGTGTGTGTGTGTGCTGTTGAGCAAGAGACTTTAAATGAGCTGTGGTTTACACAAATTAATGTCTGGTTTCATTTACTCTGTGTCCATCTGAGTGTGTGAGTGAGTGTGTGTTTTTTTCTCTCTCTCTGTGTATATGTGTGTGTGAAGAGTGTTTCTGTGTGTGTGTCCTGCTGTGATTGTGGAGGCTGATTTTCAGCTGTCCAAACATCCTCTCACTTTACACAATCACTGAGAAATCACTCATTTTTTAAAAGTACTCTTAATATTATTTATTTTTTATATTATAATTATTTAAATTAAAGAAATATGCTATAATATCATCTCGCTCTCTCTCTCAATTCAATTCAAAAATTGCTTTATTGGCATGACTGTACATCATACAATATTGCCAAAGCTTAGAATACATAGAATAATTATAAAGACATCGAAATAGTAAAATAATATAACATTGTAACATCTAAATGTATAAATTAAATGAATTAATGGTACAAATTAACAGTGTAAAATAAATGAAATAGAACAGTTTATGAACATTTAAAAAAATCTGTGAAGAATTTAGAAAAACATTGTGTACGTGTGTGTGTGTGTGTGTGTTGGCTCTCTCTCTCTCTATATATATATATATATATAATCTAAAAAATGCTGGGTTGTTTTAACCCAACTTTGGGTCAAATATGGACAAACCCAAACGTTGGGTTAAAAATGTCATAAAAAAATGTAACCCAATGGCTGGGTTTGTCCATATTCGACCCAAAGTTGGGTTAAAACAACCCAGCATTTTTTAGAGTGTATACATTCAAAGTGTATATATTAAAAGTTTTAATCATTAAAATGAACTATGAATTTTATCATTAAAAAAAAATTAAATTAAAAGAAAAAGAAAATATATCAAATAATATAAATTCAAAAAAGTTAATATATAGTTTTGTTGTATTGTACTTATATAAAATATACAGATTTTTTAAGTACTTTTTTGTTATTTATATATTACTTTAAAATATTGTGTTTTTTTATTAAATATTATTAATGTTGTTTGTGTAACAAATTCACCAGTATCTCCCACGAGAGTTTGAGTGTCCGTGTTTGTTCCTGTATCCACTCGTGACTCGTGGATCTGCTCGTGTTTTGCAGTAAATCGTTCTTGATATTTTAGTCTATTAATGTGCTTTTAGTGTTCACACTCATAATCATTGTGTGTGTCACTGTCGGATCGGTTCTGGTTGTAGTTCACACTCATACATCCCGTTTTCACGTTCTCAGAACCCCGACACACACACACACACACACGTCCTGACTGGTGTTCTCTCTCTCCGCAGGCGCTGTGCATCAACGTTCAGTCCAGCGATGTGTGTGAGACGCTGGCTCTGGTGTTCTGTGGCGCTGATGTGAACTGTGACACCGGTGACCCCGAGCTGACCTCTCCGATCGCCCTCGCACAACACCACTCACAGACCCTGCAGGTGGAGTTCCTGAGCCAGAACCGCAACACAGGTGCGCCACACACACACACACACACACACACACACACCTGTACTGAAGTGTAAAATTACCGTTTTCTGTCACTGATAAAGTTGCATTAGTGAATGTGACGGCAGCTGATGTCATTTCCTCTTTTGAACGGCAGAACTCCCGAGGTCAGAGGTCAAGGTCGCCATCGATACGGTGCACTACATGGCCCCGCCCTCCATCACACATAATGGGTTCCTATTTAAGACCGGGTCCATGGCTCGACCAATCACAGAGAAGAAGGGGAAAGAAGGTGAGTGCGTGTGTGTGTGTGTGTGTGTGTGTGTGTGTGTGTGTGTGTGTGATAAAGTTGCGTGTTGTTTGATTGCATGTGGTTGTGTGTGTCAGAGTTCAGCCGGCGCTGGTGTGTTCTGAACGACGGGAACTTCAGCTACTATGAAAGTGACAAAAACGCTACGCCCAACGGAGGACTGAAGATGAAGGAGATCGTGTGCCTGGCCGTCAACCCCCCCGAGACTCATGGGTAATCCTGCACACAGTGTGTGTGTGTGTGTGTGAGCTCAGGGACTGACTGTGTTCCTCTCTCTCTCTCCCTCAGGTACGATCACACCTTCGAGCTTTACTCCGACTCCGAGCGCCTGTACCTGTTCGGCACGGACAATCCCGACGCCATGCGCGAGTGGGTCAAATCCATCGCTAAGGTAACCACACACTACTGTAGCGTTAACTCCGCTAACGACCAGAAACATTCGCTGACGACCTTTCCTTCCATGAGTAAGACGAGACGACACTAAAAATGACGATAATGGAGTTTAATGGGTATTATTATTATTATATTATTTTAGGAAAGCGCATTTTAAAGTATTTCTGCGTATTTATTTGTTTTATTTTTATTTTTGTAAGCACTTTGAGATTTGATGTCAAATGTAAAGTGCATTATAAATATAATTCATCATCATTATGAGACTATTCTGTACTCTTATATGAAATTCTGATGAAATGCAAATATAAATTTCTCAAATGATAGTAATTGTTGCGATTTGTCATTTTAAGCAAAATAATCGTTACAAATGTAGCCATTATGCAGCATGACGAAAACGTGTTTTCATTGACCAAAACTAGACTAAAACGCCCAGGCTTTTAGTCGGCTAAACCTCGACTGAGCGAAAACAGGGTGAGGTTGATGAACCCTCTGGGGTCCACCACGGTGTATTTGGGGTCCTTGACATGCCCTGACATTTGTGCTTTTTAAGGTGCTTATTAAACATATTAATGGCACAGGTAAATTACACTCTATTTAGCACAAACAGGGCTACCATAATATGTGAGCAGCATGTATGCATATGTTTGTATTTTTGAGAGAATATTGTTTATGCATGATTATTGAAAAAACTTAGGCCACAAAAACACGTAAATATGCGTCCACAAGACTTTTGACTAGTTTATATTGTGTCCTAGAGTATATGATAAAAACTGAAGTGCATTAGACACAGGACTAAGACTAAATGTAATAATAGCTGACGAAACTAACACTGTCACAGATTTTCTGATCTCGGTGTGTGTGTGTGTGTGTGTGTTCCAGTCGTTCATTCCCTCGGGAGCTGAGGATCTGCTGCTGAAGGACTTCGAGCGCATCGGGCGCCTGCGCTACAAGGACCGGCTGAACCGGGAGATGTCCCGACTGGGCTGGTTCTGTCTGGTGGGGTCCAGTCTACACATCCGGCTGGAGGAGAACAACACCGACGAGACCATCGACCTGCAGAAGCTGCTGGAGCTCTGTGAGTCACACACACACACACTGAGTGTAGAAACTAAAATATTAGAAAAGGTTGTGGTTACGTTAGCAAGGATAGCGTCATTTCTGATTTTGACACGGATAAACACTAATCCACGAGTTGAGATGACTGAGTCATTGAATCTTTGACTCGAATCACTGATTCACTCAGGATGTGTTGCTTTGGAACTATTTTCATTGCTGAAACGGAACAAAAAAAGTCAATATAGTCTGTGATTTTGTGTGTGTCTTTGACTGCGTCTAGAATATTCGTGTCCCTGTGAATAATGTATTTAAGTGTTGAGCTTTCCTTCTCGTGTGTGTGTGTGTGCAGCGATCCAGCCGGAGAATGAGGCTCTGGTTCTGGTGGAGCGGGGCAGGTGAGCAGGAGCGAGTGTGTGTGTGTGTGTGTGTGTGTGAGTGTGTGTGACTAACAGGAGGTCTCCCTCAGGACGCTGTACATCGAGGGCGAGAGGAAGCTGGACTTCCAGGGCTGGGCGGCAGCGATCCAGAGGAATGCTGGGAGTTCTGGAGACACACTGAGCCAGCAGCAGCTGACGGACTCCGATATCCCCGTCATCGTGGAGCGCTGCATTCACTTCATCACGCAATACGGTGCTCAACTCTATTCAACTCCAGTCTGACCTAGTTTATTCAACTCTATCGGCTGGGAAAAAAAATCTATTTTTCGATTAATCGTTTTTTAAAATGTGGTCGATTCAAAATCGATTCTCAACGGCCCCGAATCGATTTTTTCCATATAAAGGGCTCACGGACACGGTGCTGCATCTTCTCGTCTCTCTCACTAGGCAAGCGCTGCAGCTGTCGATACACACACACGTTTAGGAGTCGGGACATGACGGGATATTCACTTAATTGCATCGTGACCTATGATCGTAACTAACATTTATCATTTATCTGCTCAAGCAATGTTAAACCATCCCGTGCTCGCGCACTCTCAGAGATGTCTTTCACTGCGTGCACAGCCTAAATCCTCCTCACAAACAGCTCGCCAGAAACAACAGTTTTATCCCTGGATTATATCGCTTTAACAGGTAAAACACGCAACATTATGTCAAAACTCTGGTCTTGGTGAGTAACGTCGTAAAGACAGTCGGTAATGTCTTAAATTAGCATTAAACGCGTGTGACAGAAAGTTAATGAAACAGTAATGGATTCGCACACTAGTTCTTAAAGTGAACGCAGCCATTTGTGTCAGTCATTAATTCTGTTGTCATAACAACCGAATATAGTATTAATTGTAAGCAATCAGAATTAATAGCCTTTGTATTTAATTCAAGTCAAGTCACATTTATTTATATAGCGCTTTTCACAATACAGATTGTATCAAAGCAGCTTCACAGATCGATAATATTGTTAAATATTAAATATTAAATAATCCTAAATAATCCCGACTAAGCAAGCCAAGCAAGCCAAAAGCAAGGCGACAGTGGCAAGGAACCAAAACTCCATCAGATTGGATGGAGAAAAAAACCTTGGGAGAATTCAGTCTGGACTAAAAAGACTATCCAGTGTTATTTTACATTGGTTTACTTTACTCAGTTCTGTAGTATTTCTGACATAGGCTACCCCAAAAACTACCCCAAAATGTCTCTTAATTTGTGTCTTTATTCTATTGTATTTATTTGTGCTACTTTTCTCAATTTAATTCAAAGATTAAAATCAAGCATCCATACATAAACTCTTAACAAAAAAATACATTAACATTTAGGTAAGATCAATGTAAAAAAATGTCTAAATATTTATTTATTTATCTATCTATCTTAAACATAAAATAACATGATACTGTTTGATCAAGCTGTGCGACTGTTCTGACTTTTTTTGCATATTGCATCAAAATCCTGTCTAGTCTTTGTATGCATTTAGTGTACCCAAAATAAAACGTGTTTTATATATAGGTTTATGGCTCTTAATTTCCTTGTATGAATTAACCACTAGTAAACTTATGTCCACTGTTCTTTTTTATGAATTATAAATATAGGATTTGTATTACATCTTCATTATAGTCGAATCGAGAATCAAATCAGGAATCGAAAATCGAATTGAGAATCGAAATTAAATTGAACTGAGAGCTTGCGAATCGAAATCAAAATTGAAATGTGAATCGATACCCAGCCCTAAGTCTGATCTACTTTATTCAACTCTATTCTGACATACTCTATTCTACTCTATTGTGACCTATGCTTTTCAACTCTATTCTGACGTACTCTATTCAACTTTATTATACTCTATTCAACTTTATTATATTCTATTCAACTCTATTCTGAACTACTACTAAAGTCAGAATAAAATCGAAATATTTGAGATTAAAGTTGGTCAGGAGAGTGGTGCTGTTGGCTGCAGGTCTGACCTCAGAGGGCATCTACCGTAAGAGCGGTGTGAACAGTAGGATCGCCGCCCTGCTGGAGGAGTTGAGGCGTGACGCCAGGTGTGTGTGGCTGAAGGAAGGAGAGCATCAGGTGGACGACGTGTCTAACGTCCTCAAGCGCTTCTTTCGGGACATCGAGGAGGGGCTGTTCGGCCCCGAGGCGCACGCCTGGCTCAGCGCCACAGGTTATTAAGAACTATACCGGATTATTAATCAGGGCTCCCACAGGTCCTCGGAATATGGAATATTTATAATCAATTTGA
>CM075881.1:475058-487558 GCA_038021265.1 Cyprinella venusta
CAGTCAGTTGTGTTAAACTGGTGGTTATGGAAAGGGGCGGGACATTTCCCGAAAACACTCGACGCACTCGACCAATCACGACATACCGCTCCAGCTGACCAATCAGAGCACAGTGTGCTTTCAGGAGGAGGGGCTTCATAGAGACAGGAAGCCTCATTCCAGAGATGTTTGAAGAGTGATGAACACGTCTAAATCATCTGAGGATGTGTGTGTGTGGTTCTGACCAGCAGGGGTCAGTGTGTGTCAGGACACAGTCAGATAAAAGCCTGACATATGAAAGAATAATATGAATATCTGTGAAATTAAACCGTTTATTGAACCTTTAGACAAGAGACGTTTACATGTGTGTGTTATATGATATTTTCTGGATCATATTCAGTGTCTGGATCATCTCGAGTCTGTGATTATGATCAGTTCAGTGTGAGACGCTCGCTCAGATGGATTTACAGCACTGAGTGTGTGAATGTGATCGTGATTGAGTGACAGGAGCATCAGAGATTCAGTTCCTCTTTGTTTAAGGAGTGATCGTCTGTGGAAATCAGTATCACACACACATATAGACAACGGAGTGTTTAACTCTTATCTCTCTCTCTCTGTCTGTAGTTGGGGACTCACTGTCGTCTATGAAAGTGACAAACAGGAAAAGCAGGAGAGACAGCAGTGGTAAGAAGTGTGTGTGTGTGTGTGTGTGTGTGTGTGTGTGTGTGTGTGTGTGTGTGTGTGAACACAAGTTTCTGACTCAGACAAACAAGGGTAAAGGTTCGTTTAGCCCCTCTAGACACACACTTACTCTCTCTCTCTCTCTCTCACACACACACACACACACACACACATACAGAAGTGTCGGTATCAGTTATATTCTCTGTAAATAATGTTAATATGGTGTGACTCTGACCTCTAGCAGGTTTACTGGGAGATGATGAAAATATAATAATTAATTACATTGAATCTATTGAAATCATGCTTACGTGAGGTGTGTGTGTGTGTGTGTGTCAGGTACCTGTGCTGCGACACACAGACGGATATGAGGGAATGGTTCGCTACGTTCATGAGCATACAGGTCAGTCCCACAGGATCAACACACACTCCTTTAATTCTGATGATAAAGCGCTGGAGAAATAAATGTGTTTAACCTTCCTAAATCGCACTCACTCACTCACTCATCGACTCACTCACTCACCGACTCACTGACTCACTCACTGATTCACTGACTCACTCACTGATTCACTCACTCACCAACTCACTCACTCACCGACTCACTCACTCACCGACTCACTCACTCACTCACCGACTCACTCACTCACTCACCGACTCACTCACTCACTCACCGACTCACTCACCGATCGACTCACTCACCCACTCACTCACTCACTCACTGACTCACTCTCTCACCGACTCACTCACCGACTCACTCACTCACTGACTCACTCACTGATTCACTCACTCACCAACTCACTCACCGACTCACTCACTCACTCACCGACTCACTCACTCACTCACCGACTCACTCACTCACTCACCGACTCACTCACCCACTCACTCACTCACTCACTCACTGACTCACTCTCTCACCGACTCACTCACCGACTCACTCACTCACTGACTCACTCACTCACTCACCGACTCACTGACTCACTCACTGATTCACTCACTCTCTCACTCTCTCACTCACCGACTCACTCACTGACTCACTCTCTCACTCACTCACTGACTCACTCACTCACTCACCGACTGACTCACTCACTGACTCACTGACTCACTCACTCACTGACTCACTGACTCACTCACTCACTGACTCACTCACTCACTCACCGACTGACTCACTCACTGACTCACTGACTCACTCACTGACTCACTCTCTCTCTCTCTCTCTCTCTGTCCGTCAGAACGGTGGGCGAGTGTGGCCGGCGGAGTGGCTGAAGTCTCGCTCCACGAGTCGTTCGGTGCCGCTGGACGCTCGCTTCGGTAACGTGTCTCTGATTCCTCTGCGCGGCAGTGAGAACGAGATGAGGAATAGTGTCGCCGCTTTCACAGCCGATCCTCTCGCCGTGAGTCTGATCAGCCAATCACAGCAGGGCCGGCCAATCACACAGCCAATCACAGGGGGGGGTGTTTCCCGCTGCTTTCAAATGAGAATCAGCCCATGATGTGTCGTTCTTCTGTCACACACACACACACACACACACGATCTGAGTTATGCTTCGGGAACACACACACACACACACCCCGGGTCAGAGTTTATACACAGTAAACTGTAATAGGTGTATCCATCACGCTGTGTGATTACCCATGAGCCCTCACTCTTCTGATTCACTGAGCTTCATGTTCGGTCACATGACTCATGATGTGTGTGTTCATGGGCCGAACATGAACTCGCTTTATTATTGGAGGATGTGGAGGTGTGTGTGAACTGTTGATAACAGCTGGTGTTGGGTTAGTACTCGTATCCTTACCCATAATCCCTCTCTTACAAAAGTAGAACGCAACGAAAACTCAGCGTTTCCTGTCTAAAGTTATATCAATATTAATTAGTGCTGTGCAACGATTAATCACATCCCAAATAAAGCTGCAGTATAATAAAAATATAAATATATATATAGATTTATATATATAAATATAAATAACACATTTTTCCTAAATACATGCATGGATATGTGTGTGTGTGTGTATATATATATGTGTGTGTAAAATACTAAAAACACACACTTTTATGTTGGGTGTGATTAATTGTTGCACAGCACTAATATTCATATTTCTAAAGTTTGTTTGACATTCGTTTGGGGGTGAGTGATGATGTCATGTGATGACCTCTGACCCTGATACACTGGCTTGTGTTCCTGCAGCTCTTCAGAGATGTGTGACGAAGTGAACCGTGAACAGGTGAGCCTCGCATCACTTCAACATCAGTTCAGAAAATATATATATTTATATAAAATAATGTTCAAAATTAATTTTAATAAACTGTAACCGTTATATTTGGTTTTACTTTTTAAACTTGTTTTACTTCAACAATAATCAGTCCTTGTTACATATGACATATTTGTCCACTATGATTTTTTTTTAACAAACACACCAGGATTAATAACCCGCGTGTGCGTGTGTGTGTGTGTGTGTGTGTGTGTGTGTGTGTGTGCGGTTGCAGGATCTGAGTGTGTGACGGTCTCTCTCTGGAACTCTTCAGCGCCCGAGGTTCGGTGTTCATGACGCTTCACACACACTTTGACCGTGGGTGCATGGATCACACACACACACACACACACACACACACACACACACTCTGGGACTTCCGTGTGGTTCGTGTTGGTCACATGACCTGGAAAAGACTTTCAGAGACTTCCTGTGTGTTCTGTTTAACAGACTTTATAAATTATTGTAGTTTTAATGTCAGTAAGAGAGAGACCAATCACATCAAACTTTAAAGGTCACAGATCAGTCCATGTGTGT
Organism: Cyprinella venusta; assembly: GCA_038021265.1. Lineage (NCBI taxonomy): Eukaryota > Metazoa > Chordata > Actinopteri > Cypriniformes > Leuciscidae > Cyprinella > Cyprinella venusta. Next base: position 478,503 of record CM075881.1, read on the forward strand.
GTGTGTGTGTGTGTGTGTAACAGTACATTCACAGCATGGCAGAATTACTATTATAATAATCATTTTTCATATATATATATATATATATTAGGGCTTGGAAAAGATTAATCGCATCCAAAATAAAAGTTTGTGTTTACATAATATATGTGTGTGTAGTGTGTATAATTATTTTGTATATATAAATACACATCCATGTATATATTTAAGAAATATTTGCTTGTATATACTTTATATATATTTATGAAAAATTAATATTATACATAAATATAAATATTTCATATATTAATAACACATATTTCTTAAATATATACATGCATATGTGTGTATTTATATATATATAATAATTATACACACTACAAACACATATATTATGTAAACAGACTTTTATTTTGGATGCGATTAATCTTTTCCCAGCCCTAATATATATATATATATATATATTTATATGTGTGTGTGTGTGTACATATATATACTGATGAGCCAAAACATTCTGACCATCTAATTGACCCAGATATTAATATGAGGTTTAGCTGTGAGATGATGGATCTGTTCACTTGTGGCTCATTATAATGTTGTGGCTCATCAGTGTGTGTGTGTGTGTGTGTGTGTGTGTGTGTGTGTGTGTGTGTGATTGTAAAACTGCTGTGATGTGGAAACCAACATTTAAAATAGATCAGAGATCCACTGCATTACATAATCAATCTGACATGATGTGAACGTCATATTGCTGTTTGTGTGTGAGAGAGAGTGTGTGTGTGTGTGTGTGTGTTTCATGTGTCTGTTTGACATTGAATCCTGTCGAAATGAAGCGATGATGTTTTATTGATATGTGTGTAATATAACTTTATTGCTATAATTAGCTTTTATAATTGAGTCTTGATGTTTCGCACATTTATCATTCCATATGAGACTGATTGTAGCGTTTTAATAAGAGTTTATTTTACACACACACACACACACACACTGGGGCTGGATAATGAATCTGATTCAGACTGTAAATAAACACGAGGCCACCCGCGTCTGATCGTCTCAGTTTGAGGATTTGATGTGAATTAAATCAGTGTATAATAGAGTTAATCTCCATCAGACGCTCGTTAGTGTTTGAACTGCTAAAAATGAAGACTTGTGTTAAATATGAAGTATTACACGTTATTCAGACCACACATCTGGAATGATAGATTAGCTCACGTGTGTGTCCGTGTTTTGGACCCCATTGACTTCCATTATATGGCCGGATCATAGTTAGTTTAGTTTTAAGTTAATTTGATGTTTGGATGAACTATTCTTTTCAAACATGTCCATTGAGAGCAGTGTTTAGTTTTATTAAATGGATATTTTAGCGTCCGCATGTTGAGATTTTACCTGGTTTGATGAAGTCTTTGTACATGTTTTGTTTTTTCTTATTGTTTAATTTGATCATTATGTAAAAATATCATAATTGTAAATGTTTCCCAGTGTTTGTGTATTCAATAATCTTCATTCTGATCGTTCACAATAAGGCCAGGGCCTTCATTATGAGAGTCGATAGTTTGAAATGTGGATTTTCTACAATCATTTCTGTGTTTTTGAGGAGTTTCTGAAATGAAGAACTTGTGCAGCTCATATTTCACCTCAAACTTAACACAAACTTTGCTTTAAATAAAATAAAGCAAAATATGTTGATGTTTTGCATTGGCATCATTCTGATGTTATTAGTAGTAGAACTATTAAAACAGGGCTGCTATTTGAAACAATTGAAGCGGAAATAAAATAAAATGTAAAATTTGATCAAAATTGAAAATTAGAAAGCTGTCAAAATTGCACAAAATAACAAAAAAAAATACATATAAAAACAAAAATATTTAAAAAATGTATATAGTTAAAAATATATAAAAAATAAAAGTATAAAAAGTAAATGCATATAGTTCAAAATATATAAAAAAATATAATAGCATATAAATACAAAAATATAATAAATATATTAGCAGAAATAAAATGTAAAACTTGATCAAAATTGAAAATTAGAAAGCTGTCAAAATTGCACAAATGCACAAAATAAAAAATACATATAAAAATAAAAGTTAAAAAAATGTGTATAGTTGAAAATATATAAAAATAAAAGTATACAAAGTAAATGCATATAGTTCAAAATATAAAAAATATAATGGCATATAAATACAATAAATATAATAAATATGCTAGCGGAAATAAAATAAAATCTAAAACTTGATCAAAATTGAAAATTAGAAAGCTGTCAAAATTGCACAAATGCACAAAATAAAAAAAACATATAAAAACAAAAGTATTTAAAAATGTATATAGTTCAAAATATATAAAAATAAAAGTATAAAAAGTAAATGCATATAGTTCAAAATATAAAAAATATAATAGTATATAAATATAATAAATATACTGAAAAAAATCAATTAAATTGTGAATTATTTTATTTTGTAAAAATGGAAATATTGTTTTTTGTTTATTGTTTCCAAAAAAATTGGAAATTGTTATTCAAAAGTGAATTTAAGCTCATTTAAAAATAATAATAATAATAATAATTTTCAGATTGGATTATTTTTATTACAGTATTACATGAGAAATAAAGAGAATTTGGGATTGAATTGTCATAAAAATAGCCTTGGTCATTTTTCTCGTTTGCTGTTGTCTATTTAGGCATGTAGAATATCACATGTGTGAGTGTTTAGGTGTGACATCAGTTAGAGGTCGTGACCTCTGACCTTCTGTCTGTGTTCTTGCGAATTGTCTCGATCACGTATCACATAGCAACTGCTCTTCTCTTCCTACATCATCATCATCATCATCATACACAGGTATATTGGCAGAACATGATTGTCTTGCTCTATGCATTTATTTCTGCATGTATTTGTGGATTCATATTTAGCTCATGAAGAATCAGGTTTTCCTCACTTCTGTTACTTGATACTATTGTGCATTTGCTAATATAATATCAGATTTATTTTTTATATTTTCATTTGAATTACAAAGTTTTAGTATGTTTATATTCACTTTGAAATGATCGTTTTTACCTCTTGGAAGCAGAAGTGTTGCCCTTCACTGTGAAGATCGAAACATATTTAGATATACAGGACATCGCAATGGAAGACGATTTGGGTAGATCTAAATATATGTTTAGATATAACGATGTCTAAATATGACGTAGACGTGCAAGATATCACTTTCAGCGCATGAGCAGACCGAAGCGCCTCAGATCAGTTGGACATGACTGTGGATACACAAGGTAAAAACTATATAAATACTGTTAATTTTCTGTTTAATTTTTTCATCAATGTGTACTTACAGTCACGAGTCATTAAATCATGTTTAATCTGGACTTCTCTGTGTATGCTCTTTGAGGTGGTGACCATAGACCTCCATTATATGACTGACAGACAACAACGGTTTGACCGAAAAATATCAACATTGAAAATACTGCAGAAACAAAGACACCGACATCTCAGATGCTCTTGAGGTAAGATGAAATCAGGCCGATTATTAACTGATATATTTTAAATAAGAGGCAGGAAGAGTGGAATATGTGCAAGAATAATGAGTTGTATGAAACTCATCCGGAAATAACAAACAGACTTTCTGCCAATTGTAAAAGTAGATTTGATCAAGTGGTGTACACCAGATGCCTTAGGGGTCGTACAAGTTTGACCCAGGCTTTTTTGCTTAAAGGTGAAGACCCAACTTTATGTATGTTTTGTAAAATTCCTTTATCTGTCAAACATTTTTTATTAGATTGTCCTGGCCTTAACACAAGCAGAAGCTCTTTAATGAAGGACATATTTAATGAGATTAGGCCTGAAAAGGTTCTGGATTTTTTTACCATATGTTAATTTAGAAAAATATATTAGTATATATATATATATATATATATATATATATATATACTAAATATTAGTATATTAAATATATATTATATACAATAAGACTTGTTAAAGAAGTAAATGAATTTTTGCCCTAAAAATAGCTCTGACTGTTGACATGGCATGAAATAAAATCATCTGAATCTGAGGTAAGCTAAAACATACCAAAAATTAATTTCAAAGTGAACTATCCCTTTAAAATCATTGAGGGAAAAAAAATATTGACCATTTAATTTTTATAGTGTTTTATTTATTAATTTATTTATTTGTGCAGAAACTGATCTGACTTCCATTTCCATTGAAGAAATGCATCTGTGTGTAGTACGACATTACGGTATTAAACTCTGTTTTGTCATGTAATGCATTCAGGCAGTCCATCACACACACACACACACACACACACACACACATACAGTCAGTCAGTCGGTCAGTCGATGTTCACATGTTTCCTGGTTTTACAGTATGAAGGTATCGAAGGGATAAAATTGTTCTGCTGATGGAAAAACACACACACACACACACACACACACACACACACACTCAGAAGCATCCGAATAACTGCAGGTGCTTTCCATGTGTATTGTTTTCAAATGCAGGATTATTTTTGCCTGTGTGTGTGTGTGTGTGTGTGTGTGTGTGTGTGTGTGTGTGTGTGTGTGTGAGAGAATAAAGTTCCCTCCAGCTGAACACTGTTCTGTAGAGAATGCATTTCGATAGAGAGAGAGAGAGAGAGAGAGAGAGAGATGTCTCCTCTGGCCATCTTTGACTGGTGTGTGAGCGAGACGGCGCTTCTGTTATGTAAGTTGTTTTTATATGAGCCTGTTGGTGCACAATGAAAAACAACTTCTGAAAGTGTGTATAATCTCTCCACAGATCAGTTCCTACAGGCTGAGAGTGTGTGTGTGTGTGTGTGTGTGTGTGTGTGTCTATCCAGATAACAGGGAAACACTCTTCCAGTGCCGTTCACAGTTTTCTGCTCTTTAATAATCTTTTATTAATAATCAGTGTTTGGCTGTGAAATGTGTCAGTCGGGCGTTGGTTTGGTGTTTCTGAAATCTTACAGTTTCCGGAACGTTCTAAAGTAACGATCACGTGATGTTTGAAGAATGATGAATTGTTGCATTAACGGAACGCTCACATAAGCAGGAATAACACGTGTCGAAACGTTTAAAAAGACGAATGCGTTGAGCGTTGTTTTCCCCGCGTGACGGTTAGCCGAGTGTGTTTGCAAGCGGTGAGATTTGAACATCACTGAAGTGAAGCTGAAACTGCTGAAATGTGTCTCAGTAAAGCTGCTTAAGAGCTGAAGCGTCACACACACACACACACACACACACACTCACACACTCACAACTTACAGGATTAATTAAGCAGAAAAGTGCTGATGCTTCACCAGAGCCAGATTCCTTTATACGCGCCTCAGCTTCAGGAATATCAACACACACACACACACACACATTTGATAACACAGGAAGGCCTGAAGTGTGTTAACGGTGGACAGATATAACACTGATGATCCTGAAACACAATTATTAAACCGCTCTCGTACGACCTTCAAACACACCTGCAGTGTGTGTGGTGCTGATGCGGTCGTCACGGCGACCAGGCTTCTGTGATTGACAGCTGTCAGGAGGAATGATGGTGAATTTAGCAGGAACAGTTAGTATGTGTTTTAGTATTGACTGAGTCGTGAGAGATGATGAGGAGGGTCTGTGATCTTCATCTCACACAGAACACTCTTCTGGAGATATGCGGCTGTTTGTGAGCTGTTTTATTTTGCTTGGAACAAAACACACACACACACACACAGAGAGAGAAACAGTCGTTTGATGAGATTGGGTCTGGGTAAAGAACTGAAGAATTTCACCAATGTTCCCATTAAGCTCTGAAAACATGATTTGTGAATGTTCTGTGAGTGGATAAACGTCCAGTATCTTTGCTGTAATCTTATTCCATTTCATCATTCATCAAACAACAGAATGATACTTTTGAATGTTCGTCTGAAGTAGTAACATTTAAAAAACGATATGAAACGTTTTTTTGAAAAAAAATTGAAATTTTGAAAACATTATTACAGATCTGATAACTTTGAAGGAACGTTCTGTTAATGTCACTGGAAGTAGGGATGGGCAACGATTAATCGCATCTAACATAAAAGTTTGTGTTTACATAATATATGTGTGTGTAGTGTGTATAATTAATTTGTATATATAGATACACTCATGCATGTATATATTTAAGAAAAAAATGTTATTAATATATCAAATATTTATATTTATATATAATATTGATTATGCATAAATAATTTCTATATAGAAATGCACACATATGCATGTATATATTTCAGAAAAAATGTTATTAATATATCAAATATTTATATATAATATTAATTATGCATAAATAATTTGTATATATAGATACACACATATGCATGTATATATTTAAGAAAAATTTGTTATTGATATATCAAATATTTATTTTTATATATAATATTAATTATGCATAAATAATTTGTATATATAAATACACACATATGCATGTATATATTTAAGAAAAATTTTGTTCTTAATATTTCAAATATTTATATTTATGTATAATATTAATTATGCATAAATATATATAAAATATATACATGCAAATATTTCTTAAACATATACATGCATGTGTGTGTATTTATATATACAAAATAATTATACACACCACACACACATATATTATGTAAACACAAACTTTTATTTTGGATGTGATTAATCGCGATTAATCGTTGCCCATCTTTAAGAAGAACGTTTGTTCGTAACTTTGGTGAAGCTTTCCTGATAGTTGGGGAAAGTGTCATAGATGATCCTGCAAAACTACGAGAGAAGAGGAGAGAAATTGATATAAATGCAGTGAGTTTATGTGTAAAACAACAACTAATATCCGCCAATGGTCTCAGAAAAAAGAAACATTTTCACTTTTAGTTCAATTTCTTTTTCTGACCATATTTGATAACTCACACTCCATTTTGATCATTACTTTAGTTAACATGAAGAACAGTGTATTTTCATAGCATTTATTAATCTTTGTTAACATTAGTTAATTGTGTGTGTGTGTGTGTGTTTATCTGAAGGCTCTTCCATTAGCTGTGCTGCACAGACTCACTGGTGTGTGTTGACCTCTGTTATTAGCTGTGCATTAGACTGGAAGACAGGCAGAGAAATCTGATCCGGCCTCACACACACACACACACACACTCACACTCAGAGCCGATCGGATCCCAGTAATTCCTGCACTTGTCCCGGAATCAATACGAGTCGTGCCATCTGCCTTCAGCAAACACACATACTCTCACACACACACACACACACACACACACACACATCATTAAAGCGCTTCTTGAAGTTGTCAGAACCGCACATCATGTTCAGGTCATCAGATGTGTTTTCATGATCTAACACTATTAGAGAACGTAAAGCTTTGATTTGAGATTAAACTCCACGGATGAGTGGACTTGATCTGATCATCACGACAACCAAAACATGTTTATGAGCTTCAGCCAATCACAAACACATGCTAGATCACATGATGATGATGATGACTAATGATTGAAGACTTAATGATGACAGGATAAAATGACCATGGGAACCAATACTTATAAGTACCATAAGTCCACATTACAGTGATCGGTCATCAGAGGAAAATAAGTTATGTTTTCAGAAATGTACATATACAAAATTACAGTGACCGAAAAATGTAGCAATTTAAACAATGTAGCGATTGAATGTAGAAACAGTGAGCTCATTAAAGTAGTAAATGTATCATAGGAACGTTACTTTTGAATGTTTAACCTCTTAACTGTCACTGCCCCGGTACCGGGATGCCTAACTTCACTATATTTCTATTAAATCCTAATCTAATTATGACTGATTATATATTGTTGGAAAGGTCTAAGACTTCTAAATAGATATTCTACCCCTGTTTTGTGTTACAAATTATGTAGGAAGAGTAATTGATGAATTTTAACACAAGAGTGCACCTTAAAAAAAATCTGCATCATAACAGGAGTTTCTGACCTTTGTCACAAAAAGTCGATGCACCCACTTTTAATCATTGAAACTTTGGTTTTTAGAGCTAAAAGTTCATAATAAAACATAATCTAGTAATTTTCAATAAAAAATTAAAAATTATAGTATAATATTATCCTCTAAAAATTATAATATTTATGTTTATTATCTAAAATATAATATTCTTTTTTATCATATCACATATTTTAGAAGTTATCATAAATTAGGCGTCATTTGAAAGCTTATAAACTCAGAATTCATCCTGTGAAAACCGTTTTATAATTGAACGTTGCATTACCATAGAAACGGTACTTATTTTATCAGGCTCCTCCCCTTTTGGGCATCATTATATTTCATTTATGAACAAAACCTTTTCTAATCTTGACAAAACACATATTGTCAAAAAGGTCAGCATCTCAAGGTTCCGAATTTTGTGACAGAATTGATATTTGGACAGAAATGTATTAAAAAGGCAGAATTTGTACAATTAAATTCAATGGAATTCAATGGCACCCGGTGGCTATTTTTGGTACTACGCCTGAACAAAATCTCATGGGAACTTCAATTTTTGTGATATCAACTTCAAATTTGGAACACAACTTGATAAGATTTATGGCTTTGATTTTATAGGAATTTTAGAGCAAAAAAATATATATTTTATATTAAATAAAAAATATATAGTACAGTATATTCGATTTACTGTACATTTAAACTTCCATAACTTTTTCATACTTTCAGTTTTTGAAGTGTTTTCACTTCAGTAATATTCTGCTGAGTGTTTTCTTTAAAACAAGACCAAACTATGTATATATTCCAAAGCATTCTTAAATTACAACCATTTAAGTGTGAATAGTGTGTCTTCAGTGTCTAATGGAGATTATTGTGTGTGTTGTGTGTTGTTGTTACATTGATTACGTTGATTATTCATATACAAATGTACAGAACATGCATCAATACATCCATCAAAAAATACATCCATCCATCCATTCCTCAATCAATCCATCCATAACAGCAAAACAGATTTCATGAGTCACTTAATGATAATCTATATTTTCAATTCACAATGGTGTGAAAAAGTCTAGTTTGCGTCAGTAAATATTCTAGTTGGTGGTTTAGCATTGGTGGCTGGTCTATATAATGCTCAACA
>CM075881.1:490058-507558 GCA_038021265.1 Cyprinella venusta
GTAATTTTCAGTTTTTTCTTTTATTTTATATTTTGGTCCCTATAGAACAGGGGCACGTTCAAGCTCAAACCGTGTATTCTGCAGCGTTAAACACGTATTTATAATGGAAAACTCTTCAAAACGAACACAAATAATGTCCTTCTCAGCCGCCGTAGTTGCAACTCTTGCATCATCGGAGCAGGGTGTTTAACGCTCCAATGTTTCCGTAAAAAAAAAAAAAACGTTTCGTAACTTATTGCCGGGGCTGAACGCAAACCCGATCAAAACGCCGGTCTGACCAATGGCAGCGCAGGGGAAGCCATCTCAGTTCGACATAAAAGTCAGAAAAATAATCTTGTTTTTCCTGGAATTGTTGATTTTTCTGACCCCGAGTTGGAGCACTAACTCTGCAGAGTGATTTCCCTGCGCAGGAGAATGAAGCGTTTATCAGTAAAGGAGCGCGAGTGAATGTCCTCAGGCCATGGTTTCTCTGCCAGAGTCCCGTGTGAATAATGTGATCAGATGTGTCCTGCAGATAAACATTTAGAAACGCTTCACTGTCTGAGAACACCTTTATATACTCATTTACTTCCTGGGAAATTGCTTTCTAAAAGCAATCATATCACCAGAAATGATCTTTATCCCTTTTAATTTAGAAATATAAAGGTTCCTCTTCGGTTGAAAAGAGAGCATTCACTGAAATGATTCATTTGTGGATCTTTAATCTCAAGCCAACATTTTTATTACTGAATTATAAAATCTGGTCCATAGTTGCTTCTGATGCCCTTTTTCATGAGCTGAACTCAAAGAAGACTTTTTCTATGTACACCAAAGGCCTATTTCTCACAAATCTGTGTGAGATCAGTGTTAGTGAGCACTTCTCCTTTGCCGAGATCGCCCATCCCCCTCACTCGATAATCTGCTCACTAACACTGATCTAAAAAAAAACAAAAGTGGGGCGTTTTTAATTTTGTTCAGTGTACACACACTATATATATATATATATATATATATATATATATATATATATATATATATATATATATATATATATCACTATGGATTTCATGATAGTAAAAGTATAATACAAATGGTGTTATTATAGTATTATATTATTTATATATTGTTATATTTTAATTTTCTTTTTTCAGTTTTAGTTTTATGTGCTTCTGCCATTTTTATGAGTTTTATATATATATATATATATATATATATATATATTACTATATATATATATATATATATATATATTATAAATTACTATATATATATTACTATATATATATATAGTAATAGCAATATATATATATATATTAGGGCTGTCAAAATTATTAATCGCGATTAATCGCATCCAAAATGAAAGTTTGTGTTTACATAATATATGTGGGGGCACTGTGTATAATTATTTTAGATATATAAATACACACACATGCTTGTATATATTTAAGAAATATTTTCATGTATATTCTGTATATAGATTTATATATAATTTATATTATGTATAAATATTTTATATATAAATATTTTTTTTTCTTAAATATACATGCATGTGTGTTTTGATATATATACAAAATAATTATACACAGTGCACCCACATATATTATGTAAACACAAACTTTTATTTTGGATGCGATTAATCGCGATTAATTGTTTTGACAGCCCTAATATAAATATATATATATATATATATATATATATATATATATATATATATATATATATATATATATATATATATTACTTTTTCAGTTTTAGGCATTTTACCACTTTAGCTTTTTACTACTTGCGCTCCATGTATTGATTATATAAATCTAGTAATGATGTATATCCTATTGTGTTATTTTAGAATTATTTTTATACTGTTATAGAGTTTATTAATATTTTGTATTTAAATTTTATTTTTCCGTTTAATGTTAGTATTTTATAATGTGCTTTCGTCTTTTTTTCATGTTTCTATTTTTTGTTTTAGTTAACTTAAATAAAAATGTTAAATGTTGCCACGGTGACTAACTGAAATATATCTTATAGTTCTATTAGTAACACTTTACAGTAACTATAGTCATCTATATTAGTTGAAATGAACTTTTATTAATCTTAATCTCTCATCCTGATAAAGCATGTTTGTTAGCTAACTTTAACACAGATTAATGAATGCTGTAAAATGTATTGTTCATTGTTAGTTAGCTCAATGTTACCTATATATTTTATATTTCAATATCCGAAAATGATGTAATCGTTTTAGTGAACAATAACAACAGTCAGTAAATGTGTTGTGTCTCCCTCGGCTCCAGCTCCCATGATGCTCTGCTGCAGAACAAACAAGCTGTGTGAGCGCGAGTGTGTGTATCTGTGTTTGTGCAGTTGTGTTTGATGACTGTCATGTGATTGTGTCACGTGTGTGTGTGTGTGTGACTGACAGCAGTGTCCCTTTAGAATTGACCCAAATTGTGTGTGTGTGTGTGTGTGTGTGTGTGTGTGTGTGTGTGTGTGTGTGTGTGTGTGTGTGTGTGTGTGTGTGTGCTGAAGGATAAAAACATAAAGTTTATTTCTAGGTGAAATGAATTTGGACAGAGACTCAGAAGTCTTGGACGGTGAAGAAGATGGCCTCTGTCGTGGTAAACCGTGCATACACTCATCACATGAGCACCAATCATCACAATTCATTCATATTGGACAAAACTGCCCACCAAAATCCATAAATGTAAATCTTCCAAACTTCAGACTGATGTAGTGTAGATGAAAATCATCATCATCATCATCAGTTTAACAGCACTTTCCCTCTCAGATCTGGTCAGATTAATATTGAAGCCCATTTCCAAATCACGCTTTTGTTCATCATAATTATGACATTAAAAGTGGAAAAACTGAGTCATAATTAAGACTAAATTAAATTAAATCTAAATTTAATTGTAAAATTAAAGTCGAAATGATGACTTTCTGTCATAAATGACATTTTAGACCATACAACATTGACTTTTCATCTCATGAATATGACATCATAATTTCATAATTATGACCTGTCATTAACCAAGTATTAGCTCAAATTTTCTACTTTTGCCATGACTTATGTGTCACTATTTTGGCTTTTCATGCATTCTTAAAAATGCTGGGTTGTTTTAACCCAATTTTGGGTCAAATATGGACAAACTCGAACAATGGGTTAAAAATGGTATTTAAAAATGCAACCCAATGGCTGGGTTTGTCCATGTTTTTAGAGTGTGTCGTCAGATTCACCAAAGCCCAATACGAGAGAAAAAAAAAATGATTGTGTTAATCATAATTGTGACATTAAAAGTCGAAAAGCAAACTCATAATTAGGACTAAACCAATTGTTAAATTATTAATTCTGTCATAAATAGGATATTTAGACCGTACTAACAACATTTAAGTCACATTTTGGATTTTCTTCTCATAAATGTGACGTCATATTTCGACTTTTTATTTACTAATTCTGATTTAGTATCATTAGACTTTATCTCATATTTTCAACTTTTGTCATGACATTTGTCAATTTTTGTCATGACTGTCAGATTTACCAAAGCCCAATTCCCCCATATAAGTAAATAAATCATGCTTTTGTTAATCATAATTATGACATTAAAAGTCGAAATTGACTTTCTGTCATAAATATGGACTTTAATATTATTATAGTTTATTTAGATAGGGACAGATACAGATAACATAGATACACTTTGACAGTGATCTGATGCTTGTATCAATGTTTTTAGCCAAATTAACAACATTAGTCTCTATAAAGGGCTTTTTTAGTAAAATGCAATACAATACACGAGCAATACAAAACAATAAGGGCTTTTTGATAAAATGCAATACAAGAATAAAAATACTAGTAGAGAGAAAAATAATCGAATATAATATAAATGCCAAAAAAAAAATAGAAAAAAGGCAGAGTCGACAACAATACACTCTAAAAAATGCTGGGTTGTTTTAACCCAATTTTGGGTAAAATATGGACTAACCCAGCCATTGGGTTAAAAGATGTCATTTAAAAATGTAACCCAATGGCTGGGTTTGTCCATATTTGACCCAAAATTGGGTTAAAACAACCCAGCATTTTTATGCGAACAACACTGTTCCTGAATTAACCACAATTTAGTTTTGTTTTTTTAAGATATATAATGTCGGGATGCATTTCATGACTTTTTGATCATACTAACAAAGTTTGTCATAATTTTGACTTTTCAGCTCATAAATATGACGTCAGAATTGCAACTTAGTATTATGATGGCATTAATTTCGACTTTATCTCATATTTTCAACTTTTCTCAATTTATGTCATGAGTCATGACTAGTAGGCAATGTCACATTCTGACTTATGTCACAATTCGGACTTTTTATGATGTAGCATCAGATTTACCGAAGCATGATTAGCGGAAATGGGCTTTTCCATATGACGGGGATTATGTAAATTAGTTTCCAGAGACTTTAGAGCTGCTGCTGATGTTTTGGTCATAATAAAGGGATGCAGAACGGAAACGCCTTTCAGATCGATCACACACACACACACGCGCGCGCCCGCGCACAGATCTATTACAGAACGCGCCCAACCCACTTCTGTCAGAGAGAGAGAGAGAGAGAGTCAGACACACACACACTCACACACGCATCTGTCTTCCTCCCTCAGCTCATCATCAGCAGCATCATCATCTTCTTCGCGGGAAATCCTCCTCCTCATCTTCATCAGTGTCTCCCGGTACCGGCGCGATGCGCGATGGGTCAGGCGTGCGGACACTCGCTGCTGTGCCGTAACCACCAGTACCAGAACCAGTACCAGAACACAGAACTGTGAGTACCAGAGCTCGAGCTGATGAGCACAGATGTAGCGTTGCGTTCGCGTTCGCGTCGCGTCTGTCGTGCGTCTTCAGCATCAGATCCTCGTGAGAGATTCACACACTTGTTCAGTTTGGACTCCGTGCATTTAAAGTAGCCTACCATGGTACTTACAGTAGGCTATTAACCATTTCAGTGCCAATGTATTCAAAGTTACTATGTTCACGCGTCACGAAAACGATCTCGTCAGAAGTTCCGAAGACGTTTAGTATCGGATTTACCACAGTATACTATAATAGCATACTTATGTATGAACAAAGATGAGTTTACTCTGAAAGAGTGTTTATGTTTGCTTATTCAGCGTGAAATCTGATGAGCTGGACATGTTCTGTGAGATTCACCTGTAACCCTAACGTTGAACATTGGCTAACGTTCTCTGAAAGTTGTCAAAATGTTCTTGATGTAACGTTATTATAACGTTGTGCCAACGTTATATTACATTGATTGATAAACATTCTAAAGACGTTAGCATTAAAACGTTATCCTCACGTTGTTATTGGATCGTTTTAAAAACGTTATTAAGTTAAACATATATTAGTCATTACAAATTAGTTATACAGATTTTTTATTCTGCAAAGTAACTTCCTGCATAACGTTCTCTGAAAGTTATCAAAAACGTTCTTGTGTAACGTTATTATAACGTTGTGTCAACGTTATATTACATTGATAAACACGTTATCCTCACGTTTTTATTGGAACGTTTTAAAAACGTCATTATGGCCAAGAAATAACGTTAATAGAATTTTTATATAACAGGAGAATTGAACGTAACAATAACGTTTACAAAAACGTTCTTATAACCAAAAATAATGTTCATACAACATCTAAAAGACGTTTTGAACGTTCTAATAATGTTTTCAAAAACGTTCTTATAACCAAGAAAACAATAATACAATGTTTATATAACAGGAGAATTGAACGTTCTAACAATGTTTTCAAAAACGTTCTTATAACCAATAATGTTAATTTGACGTCTAAAAAACTGGACGTTTTGAACATTCTAATAACGTTTTCAAAAACGTTCTTATAACCAAGATATAACGTTAATACGACGTATAAAAAACTGTTTTGAACGTTCCTAGAACATTCAGAAATAACGTTTTTATAACTTAATGGGAACACTATGAAAACGTTCTTAGAACCAAAAATAACATTAATACGTCTAAAAACTGGACGTTTTGAACATTCTAATAACGTTTTCAAAAGTTCTTATAACCAACGTAAATACAATGTTTATATAACAGGAGAATTGAACGTTCTAATAACGTTTTCAAAAACGTTCTTATAACTAAGAAATAATGTTAATACGTCGTCTAAAAAACTGGATGTTTTGAACGTTCCTAGAACATTCAGAAATAACATTTTTATAACTTAATGGGAACGTTATGAAAACGTTCTTAGAACCTAAAATTGTTAACTGGGAAAATGGATGCGAATCGAAGCTCTGATGATATTTGACTTCATGTCTTGGCAAATTTGAGTTACTTTATGTAGTTTATTGTGTGGTTTTGTGCAGGTCAAATGTCTGATGAGGGAAAATATTCATAATTGGTTCAAATGTTGATCTGAACATCTAATGATCTGAGGCTCGAGTTATGGATTATGAGATACAAAAGATCATTAACCTGAGCGAGAAACACTGGAAGTCTACGAGCTCTAATAGTGTTGAACAAACGAGTGTGTGTGTGTGAGAGAGAGGGTGTGTGTGTGTGTGTGTTGTGGCAGGTGTGTTCAGTTCTAAAGTTTATTATCAGCAGAATCCCAAGCGAAAGGCGGATCAGCAGAGGATGAATCATCTCTCTCTCTCTCTCGGGTCTATTTTAGTCGAAGATGCTCACGTTTCTGAAACTGTACCTCCGTCTCGCTCCCTTTGCTTTTCTCTCTTTTATTTGGTTTGTATCATGTCAGATCAACATGAACTCTCTTAGAGTATGCCCCTGGTCTTATCGTGAGTTATTCATCAGTGATCCAATTGATATAACTCTAATGGAGAAAATCAACCTCATTAAGTTCACATTAAGACAGATAAGTGTGTGTGTGTGTGTGTGTGTAGAGGTGGACAGTACATGTACTGAGTATCTGCACTTGTTACTTTAACTTCACTACATTTGAAATGCTAATATCGTACTTTTTATATATAACTTTATATATATATTGATGTTATTCAGGGCATGATGTCTTTTGTCTCTAAAACGTGATTGGGTTTTTGTGAGTGACTAACAGCCTATCAGCAATCCCATCTGGTTTGGGGACTAGAAGCCCACGGTTTCTCTGTGGTGATATACAACATTTAATATACAACATGACATCATGACTTTTGCATAAACATAGACGGCCACTTTCAAGTCAAGTCATGCATTTTGAGCTATCCGTGTGTATGTAAGCTGAGTGCAAATCAGCATGAAGTATATATGCACTAGAGTAAACTATAGCATACTGTAATATTTTTGTGTTTATCATAGCTCCTGTGTGAGGTCCTCTTATAGGTCTAGCTGGAGTGTGATGAAAAATAATAGAGGAAAAGTTGTGAAACTATGGATGAACAAAATCTCTCTCTCTGTTCCTCCCACACACTCATTTCCACAGCTTCCACTTGATAAAGAGCCCCTTCACACTAAGAGAGAGTGTGTGTGTGTGTGTGTGTGTGTTTGAAGAGTGTGTGAGAGGGCGTCCCACTCTAGACAGCCGCTTCAACTCTGTCATCCACAATACACAGATTTATCAGTGTTTTTGTACAATATGAGTGTGTTTTGTGTGAAAATGAGGGTTAATATCAGCTTAAATGATGCTTGTTTTCCCTTTTGAGTGAAATTTATACAACTTAAAACCCAAAGCACAACACTCGTCTAAATGGATTGATTTTTAGATTTTTTTTTATTAGAAAACAAGACTTAATGTCTTCAGTCATTTGATTCTCAAGAAGATGCATCTCAAATTGAGAATGGTTTAAATCTTTTTATTCAACACTCTTAGAAGAAATGGTTCTATTTAGAACCAGAAATGGTTCCGTCCCCCGGTTCATGTATGGAACTCCAAAATGGTTCTATATAGAACCATTTTTTTGGTAAAAGGTTCTATTGACCAAGTATGGAACCCCAGGGTTCTATATAGAACCCAGAGGAACCCTTTTTTTAAGAGTGTATGGAACCTTTTACAAAAAAATTACTTCTATATAGAAAAAATGGTTCTATATTGGCCAAGTATGGAACCCCAGGGTTCTATATAGAACCCAGAGGAACCCTTTTTTAAGAGTGTATAGAACCTTTTACAAAAAAATTGGTTCTATATAGAAAAAATGGTTCTATATTGGCCAAGTATGGAACCCCAGGGTTCTATATAGAACCCAGAGGAACCCTTTTTTAAGAGTGTATGGAACCTTTTACAAAAATTGGTTCTATATAGAAAAAATGGTTCTAAATTGGCCAAGTATGGAACTCCAGGGTTCTATATAGAACCCAGAGGAACCCTTTTTTTAAGAGTGTATAGAACCTTTTACAAAAAAATTGGTTCTATATAGAAAAAAATGGTTCTATATTGGCCAAGTATGGAACCCCAGGGTTCTATATAGAACCCAGAGGAACCCTTTTTTTTAAGAGTGTATAGAACCTTTTAGGGGTTCCAAATACATAGCACTGATAGAACCTTTTAAGGTTCTATATAGAACCTTTTCTTTTAAGAGTGAATTTTCTTTTTGCAGTGTAAGCCATATAGCGATATGGAGTTTCTTTGGATACATCTACACACGTTGAGTGTGAGTGTGTGTGTTGTTTACTGGAGGCTTGAACAGCAGAAACGATCAGTGTGTGTGTGTGTGTGTGTGTGTGTGTATCAGTCTAAAAGTGATTTTTGCTTGTGATATTATTTTCTGCGAGGATGGACATTACGGCCGACGCTGAACTGATCCTGAACCCGGAATATTCCCGACAGCATCAGCATAATAACGATGATGTCGTCTGTCTGTTATAATGTTGCCGTGGCGACCAGATAAGGTTATTAGAGCTGAGAAAAAGAGAAAGTGTTCCCGTTTTTCCAGCGTTTGGCTCTCAGGTCATTGCACATCGCTCGTGAATCGTGCCATTGTGGAGAACAGAACAACAACACGTCTGAGCCAGACTCTGACGCTCGTCAACGCCCACATTTACATATCAACACCTATTCAGTATTCACTAACTTAGCAGGGGCTTTGTTACTCATTTCACATGCAGAAAGATCAGCACACACTCATTTACATATGGAAGTCTTAAGGGTACAGTAGAGTTAAAAGAGGGGGGGGGGGGTAATTATTTATTCAAAATATTTTTTTTTTTGGCTGCAAAAACCTTGAAGAAAAAATGCTGGAAGAAAACTCAATTAAAAGTAGCAATGCTAAACCGAGCTTTCTGTATCTGAAAGACGAGAGAGAGAGAAATAACTCTAGGCAGGAGCATCACTGGAAAAAAATATATATTTTAAATATTTTTTTTATAAATATTTCATATTTATTTGTTTTCACATTTTTTCTTTTGTCAAATAAACTTAAATAATGTATTTAGTTGAGATAACTTATTATTTTGAGTTTCTGATGATTAAATTAATCTCCTTTATTCTATTAACTCACTTTTTTAAGGCAACCAGGTTTTTTTACATGTTTTAAGTTAATATTTTTTTAATCCCTCATGAATTTTCTTTTTGTACCATTTAAATGTTTATATTTCAACAACGAATTGGAGTAAAGCATAATTATACCGTTAAAAGGTTGATATAAAACAGTGTAACATAACTGTGTTTTTATTTGAGTGTCGATTATTAAATCAATTTAAGTAATTAAGTTATTACTGTAAAAAATGTTTTCAAGATTTGTTATCACAACATTTTTTCTTTTGTCAGATCAACTTAAATAATTGATTTAGTTGAGATAACTTATTATTTTGAGTTTCTGATGATTAATCTCCTTCATTGTATTAACTCACTTTTTCCAGTTCAATCAACTTAAAATTTTAAGTCAACCAGGTTACTTTTTTAAGTTAAACCAACAGTATTTTTTACAGTGTAATTTTCGCTCAAAATTAATTTTGGTGCGTCACTAAAAAGTTTTAATTTAACCATTTCCTTGTGTGCGTTAAGGTCTTTGAATGATAGAAGCACATTATTTTTAATAACCAAATTGTTCTTATAAGTTCTGATTTGGTGATGCCCTCAAATATTTTTGATATTTTTCCTCATAGGGTTATGTCATAGTTTTATGATAGTTTAATGTTAATCAGCAGTCCAGCATCCAGCTTATTTATAAAAAAACAATCAAGTCTATTAAATGTGCTTCTATTGTTAGCAAACGTGTGTTTATTAGCTTTAGTTTGGGGCCATTGTTGTCTCTAGACGTGAGGTCAATCTGAAGAAACTTGCATTCGAGGACATTTTGGGATGTACTCGAAGGTTTCCTTGGTAACGGTGTCAGGTGCACACACACACCAGCTTTAAATGCCCTAAGGCTGAGCTGTGGTGCATCTTGCTGAGGAACGTTTGCATTAATGATCGTCTCTTAATTGGCAAATTTCTGTCATTAATCATCAGGCAGGATTTACACAAGCGCTCGACACTGACATGCGATTATTACACCATGAAGATGATAAATTGATCCCTGAGGCTGAATTAAGATGTTAAATGTTGTTTTATGGGCTCTGTGTGTATATTTATTTAACTATTTACCTTCTTCAAATCATATATGGATTAGATAGGATGTGTTTTGATCAATTACTTCTTTCTTTTACTTACTTACTTTCTTTCTTTCTTTCTTTCTTTCTTGATTTAACACAAGACACTGCAGGTAAATCTTTAAAAGTTTTAGATATTTGGCTAGTCATAATGTGCTGTCAAACTAATGGAAAGAGAAACAAATCTTATTGCATTTTATCTATTTTTCTCTGTAAATTTCAATTTCAATGCATATATTTTGAATCGCCATTTTATAAAGATGAGATTTGTCCTCCACTTCAGCAGCTTTTTTAAAAAAGGATTTAACCGAAGGGATTGTTCATAACATCGTTTGTTTTATTTTTATAACACTTTATCCCTAAATACGTATTAAAATGTAGTTTTTATTTTGTATTTTCTGATATATAGAAATCTAAATCTAAAATCCCCTCTATAAAAACCTTTAATATTAATATATGAACAAAATCAAACAAGAATGTTGAACCTGACTTTATTCTTTAATGCTGATGTGGAAACATTATTCAATTAGAAAATGCGTCATTTGCATTTTTCAACAATTCATAAACTTATAATACAAATAAAAGTTCTCAATTCTTTATGTAACCAATGAACTGTATGGTGATATGTCATTTCTTTTTACCTTATCCACATATAGTGTCTTGTGTTAAGCTGAAAAACACATTTCTCTCAAACACCGCTTCATTTAACTCAACAAAAGAGTGAGAAAAGGTGAACTTTCTATAGAGATGACGCTTATCTGACAGATTTACCAATCATGGTCTCTCGGGATCACATCATAACATCATAACACACCGTACGTACATCAATGGAAAGCGTTTTTCTTCAGCTCGTATCCATATAAATGTGTAAATGTCCCCTTGTGTGGTTTTGTGGTCCAGGGTCACAAATATGACCAAATGATGAGTCTCTAAATCTCTCTTTATACTTGATTATAATTGGTCAGTCGTGTCGTTATGTGGCCGGTGAACGACTCTCGCATTGGTCATCCTGCAGCTCTGCTAATTTCATGCTTTATCAATATTCATTAATATTGCTTGTGTAATAAGTGGAGTTTGCTTTCTGATAATGACCGTACGTTGCCCTTCATATTACTGTGTTTGTGATATGATGTCATCCACTCATACTATAATGACATCACCACTTATTTAGTTATTAGCCAATCGGTGGCCAGTGATGATGACACACACACACACTGAGAGTGTTGCAGCATTAGTTGGTCCAGAAAGAGGGCTTTTATGATTGACTCTCAGCAGTTGCCGAGCAACTAATGGGTCTTTCATACAGGTGACTGACTTCATATTCAAGTCCCAAAACACCCGTGTGTGTGTGTGTAAGAGTGTGTGAGTGTTCATATGTCTGTTTCTACAACCGCAGGTCTGTCAACATGCAGTAAAAATCAACATTTCATAAAAATTGAAATTTTTAAGTCCATATTCTTATTCTTGAAATTGAAAATCCATAATTTTTTCCTTATTGTAAAGTAGATGCAACATTATATAGTATGTGTGTTATGGATGTGTGTATTATATACAGTATGCATCTTTAAGTAGAGCAGAAGACGTGACAGACAGACTTGGATTTGGGGGAATTTAAAGATTAAACAATATTCTGTGTGTGTGTGTGTGTGTGTGTGTGTGATTGTCTTGCGGTGTTTTGATTCAAGGCCTGTTTTGTATTACACACACACACACACCTGTTTTACTGCCTGTGGGAGTGTCGTCATTCTGCCAAAACAAATCCACCTTTTGCATGCAGAGTGTGTGTGTGTGTGTGTGTGTGTGTCAGAATGTGTTTTCCCCTCAGGCTGTGTGCCGCTTCACTGCCGTCTGTCTAATAGTTTCACACACAGCTCGTGTTGTATGTGTGCAGTTGTATTAGAAATGAAGTCCGAGAGATTCCTCCTTTATATTTCATATTGATAATATCTAGTAAATCAGATGATGTGGTGTTAAAGTGTGTGATTGATCTGATCTCTTCTATAATGCAGAGGATTTCTAACCGCTTGCCGTGCTGATCTCCTCTATCACACTTTAAAATACAGCGTTCTGTGTGTAATTCAGGTCCATCGCTTGTGTTTTTGCACATTTAATCTCTCCGCTGCAGGTTTGTGTAAACGCTGATGTGTTTAATCTCTCTGAACGATCCCATGGACGCTTGTTTCCACCATAGAATGAAAAATATAAAAGGTAATTGCAACTTTTTATCTCACAATTCTGACATTATTTCTCACATTTGCGAGTTATAAAGTCAGAATTGCGAGATTTAAACTATTCTGAGGGGGATAAAGTTAGTAAATTCAGCGTTAAAATATCATGCAATTCTGACTTTATATCTCACAATTGCGACTTTATATCTCGCAATTCTGACTTTATATCAAGCAATTCTGACTTTATATCAAGCAATTCTGACTTTATAACTCGCAATTCTGACTTTATCAAGCAATTCTGACTTTATATCACGCAATTCTGACTTTATATCACGCAATTCTGACTTTATAACTCGCAATTCTGACTTTATATCAAGCAATTCTGACTTTATATCAAGCAATTCTGACTTTATAACTCGCAATTCTGACTTTATAACTCGCAATTCTGACTTTATCAAGCAATTCTGACTTTATATCTAGCAATTCTGACTTTATCAAGCAATTCTGACTTTATATCACGCAATTCTGACTTTATATCTCGCAATTCTGACTTTATAACTCGCAATTCTGACTTTATCAAGCAATTCTGACTTTATATCACGCAATTCTGACTTTATATCACGCAATTCTGACTTTAATCACGCAATTCTGACTTTTTATTTCACAATTCTGAGAAATAAAGTCATAATTGCGAGATATAAACTCGCAATTGTGAGAAAAAAAGTCAGAATTGTGAGATAAAAAGTCACAATTATTTATTTTATTTTTATATTCAGTGTGGCGGAAACAAGCTTCCATACAATCCGCTATAGGCGAGGCTAAAAACATCAAAAACACAATAAAAGAAAAAAGGAAAAGTAGATAACACCAAGATTGGTGACATCATATTTAGTTTTTAGATGCATTCATCTTTGATACTTCATAATGACTTCAGTTTTGACTTTATTTAACTAAAGACATTGAATTAAACATTAAATTTAATATTCAACAACAAATAAAGCTGCCCTGGCTTAAAGAAAGATTTGGCGACCACTAGAGATCATTTAATTGGACAGAAAATATCTGTAATTTCTGTAATTGTTTTTTTTTTTTTTTTTTTTTTTTTTTTTTAAAGAAGTAATTAGTACACCAAGGCACCAAAGTTGGTAAATCAAAAATGGTATTTATAAAACAATTTTATAAGGCATTCACAAGACATCGAACACAGATTGACACACTATGAACAATGCTGGGTTGTTTCAACACAAATACGTACAAACCCAAATGTTGGGTTAAAAAGCCAATTAAAAAATGTACAGTTGAAAGTGAAAGTTGAAGGTGGGTTAAAAATTGAAATTACATTTTTAATCCAACTTTTGGGGTTTGTCCATATTTGACCCAAATTTGGGTTAAAACAACCCAGCATTGTTTAGAGTGTAACGCTTTAACATAGATGCAACTTTAACATTTTTTATGGACGTTTATTCAACATTTATGAATTCTAACGTTTATAAAATGGTCAATAACAAATAATCATTTAATGCTCAGTGTTTTTTGTGCAGAAAAAAAAAATCCAAAGTTTGTGTCCAGATTGACCATCCGAAAACAAGCGACACAAAGACTCGTCAGTGAGATTACAGACGGAGCGCTCCTGATCAGAACTGCAGACCCATCCGACTGTGATCGCATTTATCTTTTAAAACGTCAATTTCTTATAGATAACCTGATGATAACATATTCATCCTAACAGCCAAAAAACTCACTTTAGATGTCGAGGGAACTTTAAAGTTTCACGTTTGTCCTGCGGGTGTTCAGCATTTCACACACTCTCTTCAGTTCGACAGAGATAAAATACACCGCTTTAAGGGTTGTGCATTTCTAAAGTGTGTGTGTGTGTGTGTGTGTGTTTGCATTAGCATTCAGTGTAGCGATTCAGAGTTCCTATAGAAGGCAATTCACATATGCTAATCCTCAGAAGCAATTTTTCTCTTTGTCCAAACCTTTCTCTCAGTGCACAGCACCCCTCTCTCTCTCTCTCTCACACACACACACACTGTATCTCTCTCTATCACACACACAAATACACACACACTAACTTGACCCACTAAACCTACCCATCACACACACACTAGTACCCCTAATCCTACCCATGACCGATCACACACAGTGTGTGATGTGAGTGTTAAGCTCGTGTGGTGATCAGAGTTTCTAGTTCCTGTTACTGTCATAATCAGATGAATGAATACAGTATGAGTGTGTGATTGTTCGTCTGAGTAAAGGAGAAACACAAGTGATCATTGAGGAGATCTCTGTAATCCTTTTATAAACTTCTTTGGAATAACACACACACACACACACACACACACATGCATATTTCAGGCGTTAATAATTCATGAGATGCTTCAGTCTATCAGTCTCTGTCTGTTTAATAATGAATACATGCAAAACAGACGTGTTCTTCTCATGGACTACTTGTGTAGTTTGAAGTTTGTTGTTAAGCACGTTGCCATGGGGTTGCTAAGGTGTTCTTAGTGTTTTTTTTGATTTTATGCACGTTGCCGTGGGGTTGCTAAAGTTGCTTTGAGTGTGGTTCATTGTTAGCACATTACCGTGTCATTTATATATATATATATATATATATATATATATATATATATATATATATATATATATATATATATATATATTTATTTATTTATTTATTTTTTTGTGGGTTTTTTTGTTGTTAACAGTGATGGGAATACTTTTTCCAGTAACGACTAATCTAATTGATTACTCTTCTCTCATCTTACTGACAAAAATGCGGCGCGTTACAATAACTAATGAAGCTGTTTAAAAAAAAAACATATATTTTTACTGTTTTTCCTTGGGCAGAGCACGAGACAAAGCGCATAAATGCTGACGATTGGCTGTGGTAGAGTAAAATGTCATTGTAAGCCAATCAGAGGTAGAGTTGGGCGGGTGTTCGAAAGCACATTCGGCTCAGTTCACTGAAAAGAGTCGGCTCCTTTGGCTCACAAACAGCTTTTTAAATTACTTTGACTACAATTACATAATTATTTCATTTCTATTGGCTAAATTGGTAATCTATTGGTAAAAATGGAGCTCTTCAGATATGCGAGCCAGCTCCCGACATTCACCTAAATGAGTCGGTTCATTCGCGAATCGCGAACGACCAATCAAAAGCTCATTCGCGAACGAGTCGATCCTTCATCATTAACGCTCATTCGCGAACGACCCATCATCATTAACGGTTAACGCTCATGGATTGCGAACGACCCATCATCATAACTTATTGTCGGACAGGACAAGGACACACAAGGATCAACACAAGCCAGAGTCAGTCAACGAGAGACAGGTATGCCGACGAGCCCAAATAATCCAAAGTACCTAATTCTCTAAATGCCGTTAAGTTTTCATTTCCGTCCGTCATGTCCATGCACAATATGTTGCGATCATCCATCCACTAAAGAACAATCCAGAAACAATTTCTCCGTGTTATTTATTTGTTCGTTTTAACATCAGTTCACGAGGGAGCAGCAGCACGACATTCATCTCAAGGAAGGAACACAAGCTGAGTCAAAATAAAAGTCCCCATTCTTCACACATGCGCACAATCAACTCTTGCACGTTTTTTAGTATACAACGGTCAATAACAGAAAGTAAAAACAAAATAACAGTAAGAAACATAAAATAATATAGTTAATGAGAACATATAACTCAACAGCTTAACAAGCTTAATTTAATTTTGCCCGGGTGTGGCCTGTTGAGGGGCAATAAATATCAAAAGTTCCAAAACATCTATTGTGTTATTTGCATTGATCCATATTTAAACGTAATATTCTATACATGGCATTTGATTGGAGGCTAGTCTCACTTTGTCCCACTGCAACATTTTTATTAGATGTGTGTCATGTTTCTGTTAATAATGTATTGTATTAAGTGTTCGTTTCATTATAAAATTCAGATTTATCATAAATAATTGAGCATGCAGATGTGTTTTAAGTTCCGTTAAATAGGGTTAGAGGTGGGGTCACATTGAGCGTTTAAAATTAAATTTTACTTGAAACTAATGCAGTTGTTACTTTCTTAAGTAACTAGTTACTTTTAAAATTTGTAACTGAGTAACTAGTTACTTTTTGGAGGAAGTAACTAGTAACTGTAACTAATTACTTTTTAAAATTAACTTGCAACACTGGTTGTTAAGCACGTTGCCGTGGAGTTGCTAAGGTGTTCAGAGTTTTTTTGTTAAGTACGTTGCTGTGGGGTTGCTAAGGTGTTCTGAGTGTTGGTTGTTGTTAGGATGTTGCCGTGGGGTTGCTACAGTGTTGTTTGTTGTTAAGTACATTGCCGTGGGGTTGCTAAGGAGTACTGAGTGTTGTTTATTGTTAAGTTCGTTGCCTTGGGGTTGCTAGGGTGTTCTGAGTGTTTTTTTTGTATTGTTAAGCTCATTGCTGTGGGATTGCTAGAGTGTTGTTTGTCGTTAAGTACGTTGCCGTGCGGTTGCCAGGGTGTTCAGAAACGTGTCATTGGGATTCAGTTTTGTTCTGCTAGTGGAGCAGAAACGGCAGTCTCGCCAGCCTTGAAATGAGATTTGTTGGCTGTTTGCTATTCTCTGGAGTTCGTCTGTTTGTTTCCTGTCACTCCCGACTGACTCTCGTCATCATCGTCCTCGTCATCTTCTCTGTAAAAGCGTCGTTTGATACAGTACATGAACGCTCGACATGGGTTCAGATGAATAAATAACCGCTGAACTCATAAAGACGCACATCCGCAGAGAGTTTACTGCAGATTAAGAGTCAGAGTGTAGCTGGTAAAGTGCACTTAATAGGGATT
>CM075881.1:512558-522558 GCA_038021265.1 Cyprinella venusta
AATTCAATTGTTGATATCAAAAATGTAATTGTTGATATCAAGAATTCATATCCTGGAAATGAATAAAAGCTAAAACAGCTTGCCAGCCTATCGTGACGTTTCACTAGTGAAAATACAATTACAGATATCAGCAATTCAATTATTGATATCAACACTGTATGGCAAGCCATTTTAGCTTTTATTCATTTCCTATGGCAAGCAGTTTTAACTTTTAATCATTCACAGGATATGAATTCTTGATATCAACAATGCTATTTTTGATATCAGCAATTCAATTGTTTATCTTCAATTCTTGATATCAACAATTAAATTCTTGATATCAAAAAATGGCATTATTATGGCAAGCCATTTAATTGTTGATATCAAGAATTGAATTGCTGATATCAAAAAATGGCATTGTTGATATCAAGAATTCATATCCTGCGAATGATTAAAAGTTAAAACGGCTTGCCATATAAAATTGAATTATTGATATCAAAAATTAACATTGTTACTAGTAGCGATTCAGTCGTGGATATCAAGAATGGACATTTCAACTAGTAACAATTGAATTCTTCATATCAAAAATAAAGGTTTTTACTAGTAATAACAGTATTTCTGAAGCTCTGTAGGAAGAGTCAAGGAAAAGATGATGTTAAATATAAGTACTCCGCAGCGCCTCTAGGGGTCACTGTTTACCAACTACCAGTAACGCTAGTGTTCGCTGATTGGCCGAACGCACGCGAAACACCAGCACCCGCCATCTTTAAAAAGCTGTGTAATAGCCTATATATTTTGACCTATGACCCTCCTGACCTCTTGTCACCCTCAACACACAGAACGCCGTCACACATGAGCACTCGTTACGGCCGTGATTAGCATAAGTGGCTTTAGCGCTGCCTCATACAGGAAGTGGAAACACAACTGGCCCTGGTACACACTCGCACGCCCGACTCGCCCCGTCATCCCAATGCAAGTAATTTGAATAGAAAAGAATTGAATTGAGCGAGACGGGGAGAGATTTCAGGAGGTCAAAGTCACGCTGACATCATCAGTGCAGGAAATGATGCGCCTGTGGTCAGGAACACCCGCAGCGACACACACTACACACACGCGTGCACGTTCACACACATGATGCATGAAGACAGATGTTGAAGTGAGGCGACAGCGGGGGCTTCTCTAGACAAATCAGTCTGGAAGGACACACACACTCACACACACACACACACACACACACACTAAAACTGCGAAACACGGACACTAAATGATCCCACCGGTAGCTGTCGATGTGTATCTGTTCAGTGTGTGTGTGTGTGTGTGTGTGACCGTCAGAGAGGTTCTTTGAAGTGTCACATTGTTCTTTGATTTTCTGTGCATTAATTTGCTAACGATGAAAGCAATCCTGTTCGCTGTCCTTCATAACGAGCACGAGGGAACACCAGCGGCCTAGATCAGGAATATGAATAATAATAATAATAATCTTCTCCAGAACACTCGTTTCTGAAGCCCCTTTCACACAGAGATTCGGGAAAATACACGGATAACGTGAGCCGGCATTTCCAAAGTGTCAAGTCCAGTGTCAAAAAATTTGCATAAAGTGTGTGTGTGTGTGAGTGTGTGAGTGTGTGTGTGTGTTATTCATCCACTAGATGTCAGTGTGCATCAGAGTATCTGGATGAATCCACTCGTTGCTAAAGTGATCCAGCCCATAATACTCCCCTCTTTCCACATATGTATTCTTCCATCCAACACACACACACACACACACACACACACACACACACCGGCTGAATTCTCTACTAATGCTCCATTCAGTCGTTCCTCGAAGATCTTTGAACATTATGTTGCCTGGCAACCATAAACGGCCTATAGCTGCACTAATGAGCCTGATCGCTGATCACAGGAAGTGTGTGTTCCGATAATTATGAGGAAAAGCATTTCATTATTACTCATTAATGTGTGTGTGATCAGATCATCACTTCCTCAGATACTTTAACACACTGATGTTGTTTCAGTCAATCTCTCACACCGACATGTCAGAAGAACACACACACGCTAATCCCTCATATCTGTGTGTGTGTGTTACGCAGTGATTGAATCTCCTCTACTGCAAACATGAGCCGCGTGTCCTCCAGCAATGCATGTTGGGAAAATGACTGAGTTATTAACACTCATTAGCTTTCTGAGCTTTCGAACGCTTGCTTTCACTTCGTTTTCCTGTCGTGTGTGTGTGTGTGTGTGTGTGTGAATGAAGGACTGACGTGTAAATGAAGTGAGTGTGTGTTTCTGAACACAAGTGTGTGTCGACAGATTCTTCTCACGCTGACGGATGTGTGTGTCAGCAGCTGTTTCAGATCCGTGAGATCACACACACACACACACACACACACACACACACACACACACACTCAGTCTTTCCTTCATCTCAGTTTTCCTCCTTTTCAAATCAACATCTGGGGATTTTCTTTGTGACTGAACTTTCACAGGTTGATTAATACGGCCTGAACAAACACTGACGGTGTGTGTGTGTGTGTGTGTGTGATCATGACGTTCTTCCTCTGTTCTGTCTCATTTCCCTGCGCAAATATCTCAACATTCTTCAGATATCATATAGTGTATTTAATGAAAAAATAAGTGATATTGAGGTAAAAAAATGGTAAGGGGTGAAATATATAAAAATAAAATAAAAATGATATGCGTTAAAAAATAAATAGTTTTTCCTTTGAATTGAGTTGGTTTTATTGGCTGATATCGTGACATTATTTATTCTTTTTTTGAGCATAAACTCTCATAAATTTCAGAAGACTAGTAGTATTTGAATTAAATGAATGTACCGTAGTTCGATAATGTTTTTATTTATTTATTTCATATTTTGTTTTATTTTTTGTTTATTTTTTCTGGTAAATTTACAATGAAATAACAAAAAAAGGAGTAGGCTGAAGCCAAGGCTTATATTTGCCTACCCTATATTTTGTATTTTTTTATGAAGTTACACTCTAAAAATTCTGGGTTGTTTTAACCCAACTTTGGGTCAAATATGGACAAACCCTGCCATTGGGTTACATTTTTTTAATTACATTTTTAACCCAACGTTTGGGTTTGCCCATCCATATTTGACCCAAAGTTGGGTTAAAACAACCCAGCATTTTTAGAGTGTAACTTAATACCATAAAATACCCTACAAAATACAAAATATAGGGTAGGCAAATATAAGCCTACTCCTTTTTTTGTTATTTCATTATAAATTTACCAGAAAAAAATAAAAAATAAAATATGAAATAAATAAAAAAACATTATCTAACTATGGTACATTCATATTTATGCAGTAGTTATGATCCTTTTATTCACTTTTTGTGCATAGACATCTTAAACTGTCCTAAATCTCGAATGCTTTGGAGAAACAGACTGAAGTTTAGTCTCTTTTTAAAGAAGAAACTCTGAAAAAAGTACAAATAAAAGAGAGAAACAAATAAAAATAAAAATCACAACATATTTTCTTTTGTCTAATCAACTTTATAATAATTTATTTAGTTGAGATAACTTATTATTTTGAGTTTCTGATGATCAAATTAATCTCCTTCATTGTATTAACTCACTTTTTCCAGTTCAATCAACTATAAATTTTAAGGCAACCAGATTACTTACTTTTTTAAGTTAAACCAACCATATTTATTTTCTAAAACACAGTTTACTCTAAAACTGTGAGAAAATCAAAGCCATAAATCTAAACAAGTTGTGTTTCAAATGTGAGGATGATCTCTCAAATAATGAGCTTTCGGTGAGATTCGGTGTGGGTGCAGTACCAATCATTTCCACTAGGTGTGTGTGTGTGTGTGTTCACATAGCATAAAACCTTTACCAAGTTTCGTACCATTCTGAAATAAATAAATTAATAAATACAAAACCAAACCAACTTTTTTCAGTCAGAAAATGTTCTAACCAGCAGCTCGGGTTATTAATGTGTTGAAACATTTTTCAAAAATGTTTGAAACTCATGTGTGCTGATGTCACATGCCGTTTGAGAATTGCAGATCTCGAGGGTCTATTTCTCTGATCTCTCTGTTTGAGACGATTCTCTCCATTCCCACTTCAGATGTGTGTGTGTGTGTTTTGACTGATTCTCTGTGATCAGGCTTTATTTGTTCAGTTGTGCATCTTAAAACAACATCTGAGATTAAAGCTAAACGTTCGGAGTCGTTCTGCTCCCGATCCGCTCTGTTTGCTCTGCTGTAATAATTCATCCCGGAGAAACACATCCACACTGATTCTCATCATGTCTTTCATTACAGGCGACGAGCATTCATGCATTTCATTATCCAGCGGCATATCTTTTTAAAATCTTATTTTTTGATTTTTAATGTTTTGCAAAAGCAATTTTTATTTTATTTTAATAACGCAAATTACATTCATTTATTTTTATTTCATTTATATGTGCAGTTGTATTGCAAAATAAAATGTAAATTGTAAAAAAAAAATACAAATGGAGTTAATTAACCAAATAAAATTTAAATTACATAGAAAATTACATTTAATTACAATGAAAATTACAAGCAAGTTGTCATAAGAAATAAGAATATACATAAGAATAAATATAACAAATGTAAAATATCAAAATTCGAGTGAATGAGTGTTAACAATATAAAAATGTATTATACAATTTTAATAACATAAGATACATTTATTTAATTAGATTTATTTAGATTTTTATGTGCATTTGTATTGCCAAAGCAATGCAAAATAAGAATAATTTGAAAATAAAGTAAATTAACAATTTTTATTTTATTTTAATAACACGAATTACATTCATTTATTTTTATTTCGTTTATATGTGCAGTTGTATCGCAAAATAAAATGTAAATTGTAAAAAAATACAAGTGGAGTTAATTAGTATTAACAAAAAATAAAATGTATTAAAAAGAATTTAAATTGCATAGAAAATTTAATTTAATTATTACAAAATTATTTATTTAAGTATAACAAAAGTAAAATATAAAAAAATGAGTGAATGAGTATTAACAATACAAAAATGTATTATACATTTGAATAACATTTATTTATTTATTTAGATTTATTTTTGATTTTTATGTGCATTTGTATTGCCAAAGCAATGCAAAATAAGAAAATAAATTAGTAAATTAACAAGATGAAAATAATACAATATTTATTTGAGTTACACGTTCATCCAAATCCACTTACAAGGAATAAAAGAAAAGAACATGAGATACACTTACATTTATTCAGTTCATTAGCATTAATAATCTGAATAAATGTTCTGCAATGCAGCACAGTTGATTATTGTAACTTTTGCCTGTTTTTGTTTGCCCAGCTGCAGGTGTGTGTCATCCAATCAGAATTTAGAGTCAGAACAATCTGTTTTATAATTAGAAATGAACTGAGATCAGCAGGTCAGAAATAAACGGAGAGAGAGAGAGATGTGATCGAGCGTCTGCCTGACCGCGGATGGTTACTAAGCAACAACCGCACGCAACAATGGCCGTATATGTTTTGTGTGATTATTAACAAGTGATTTGTCGAGGAGGAGATCTCTAAAGAAAACACATTTATTCTCCTGAATAACTGACGTTAGAGCTGTGGATATCTGCGGTTCACACAGGAGATACGAGGATTCACTCTAAACATCATTTCTATGAGCTGGATTGATTTTCTGTGGCAGTCACTCGTATTGAAGCCCATATATTGATCTGATCTGCTGTGGTCTCATCATCAGGCTTGACCCGGGTCATGAGGTTTCATTAGTGCTGAAAGTTTAGGAGACGCTGGGATCTTTCCAATAAACAGGAAATTAGAGGATTTTGGCTCCTCTCGTAGCATGAGATTCGTGAAATGCAGCGTTTCAGTTCAGCTCTGAGAGAGAAGTGCTGCTTTCTCCACCTGTGTGCAGTTTAATGCTTGTGCCTTTGGAATACACACACACACACACACACACACACACACACACACACATGTTTGTTTGGCTATATTCCATTGGTTTATCCCTTTACCTGTCACCCCCCCTTTTTGATAATTGACATTAAAATGCACTATACAAACTTAAATGGTTGTAATTCAAGAATGCTTTGGAATATAGACCTAAGTTTGGTCTTGTTTTAAAGAAAACAATCAGCAGATTATTACTGAAGTGAAAGCACTTCAAAAAATTAAAGTATGAAAAAGTTATGGAAGTTATAATTTACAGTAAATCAAGTATATTTTATTTAATATGAAATAAATATTTTACAAAATATGTTTTACTATAGAATTACTATAAAATGAAAGCTATATATCTAACCAAGTTGTGTTCCAAATTTGAAGTTGATATCACAAAAATTGAAGTTCCCATGAGATTTTGTTCAGGCGTAGTACCAAAAATAGCCACCGGGTGCCATTGAATTCCATTGAATTTAATTGTATGCAATGCATTCTGCCTTAACAAATTAATAATTTTCTATCCAAATATCACTTCTGTCACTAAATATGGAACCTTGAGACTCAGGCCTTTCTGACAATATGTGTTTTGTCAAGATTAGAAAAGGTTTTGATAATAAATTATGAAAGATGATGCCCAAAAGGGGAGGGGCCTAATAAAAAAATACTGTTTCTATGGTAACACAACGTCCAATTTCAAATCGGTTTTCACAGGATGAATTCTGAGTTCGTAAGCTTTCAAATGATACCTAATTTATGATAACTACTAAAATATGTGATATAATAATAATAACAAATATATATTTATATCTACAATATATTATACTTTTTAGAGGACTTCTTACCTTACTTTTTTAAAATATAATTTTATCTTTTTTATTGAAAAATGCTAATTATGTTTTATGATGAACTTTTAGCACTAAAAACCAAAGTTTCAATTATTAAAAGTGTGTGCGTCGACTTTTTGTGACAAAGGTCAAAAACTCCTGTAATGACGCCGATTTTTTGAGGCGCACTCTTGTCATAAATTCATATATTACTGTTCATTCATAATTTGTAAGAAAAAAAACAGACCTAAAATATCTATTTAGGAGTCTTAGACCTTTCCAACGATATATAGTTTGTTAGGATTTAATAGTAATATAGTGAAGTAAAGTTAGGTTGCCCGTATACGGACAAGTGACAGTTAAGGGGTTAATGGTTTGTTATACTGTACAAATTGTATATTCTATCCTCTACACTAACCCTACACACACACACGCATCCCATATTATAGTTTGAGTTGATCAGCGTATCCGGATTGTTCCAAACAGGGATGTTCCCGGGAATATCTGACGGGGTGAAGAGGTCAAATGCAGAGATCTGAGTGTGTGTGTGTGTGTCTATTTCCGGGTTACGATGTCTCCATGGAGATGATTGACGGGGTCAGTGTGACCACTCTGACATCCCATAATTTCCACGCCACCTGC
This sequence comes from Cyprinella venusta, assembly GCA_038021265.1. Taxonomy (NCBI): domain Eukaryota; kingdom Metazoa; phylum Chordata; class Actinopteri; order Cypriniformes; family Leuciscidae; genus Cyprinella; species Cyprinella venusta. Next base: position 519,932 of record CM075881.1, read on the forward strand.
CTCTTTCACTCTCACGTGTGTCTTTCCTGAGTCGCTCTCATCCGTAAACCTAGTGAACGTCCTCAGGAAACACAGGGTGTGTGTGTGTGTGTGTGTGTGTGTGTGTGCACAGATGAACCATTTCCCTTCTAGTCCCCAGGTCACCGTTAGGGTTTCCTCTCTCACAAACACACTGCAGGACCGTCACAACTCTTGAGTCTAGTTTGTGTGTGTGTGTGTGTGTTGGTCCGTCATTACATCTATGATGTCGCAGTAAGTTTTGCTTTTTTTATATTTCGTTTTCGTTCTCTTGTTGACAAATGACATGATCTTGTGGTTGATTTAGGCTATTTCGCATATAGCGTGTTGGGTTTGGGGTCACGTGGGGAAGTTGATCCATTTTGAGTCTGAAATACTTGTGTTTTTATGTTGGATTCAGACCACACTCTTAGAAAAGAGGGTTGTATATACAGTATGTAGCATAGGCTTCTTTACTCAACTCTAAAGGACATTTTATGGTAAAAAAAAGTTTAATAATGTCAAGTAAGAACACTTTTGGCACAAAGGTTCTTTAAAGGCTATTATTCATTCATATATTACATTATTCTGCAACATTTTGTAGTTGTTATTATATTATTGTTTATTAAACTTAATATCACATTTTAATCATGCTGATTTTTGGTGGATAAAAACTGAAATGGCACTCTTCGTGTGATATTGATTAATTACATTTTTAACCCCCATATCTTGAATTTTGTGATCATTCACACTCATTGCATTTTAGGGGTTCCAAATACGTAGCGCTTTAGAACCTTTTAAGGTTCTATATAGAAGCTTTTCTTCTAAGTGTGATAGTCTAGTTCTGTTGTAACATTATTATTGGATACATTTTTTTTGTGAATTATGTTCTTAAAGCTAAACCTGCATTATCAAGCCACATTTATTTCTACAGTGCAGAATCTATATAGTGTTTAGTGTATCTATAGTGTATCTATATATATTTTCCAGCACAAATATCTCAACTTTCTTTTACTGGCTGAAGATATTAAGTCTTGTTTATTGAAAAATATTTAATTAATTTAGTTTGAGCTTAAAATTGCAAGAACAAATTTCTGAACATTTTGAACATTTGATCAGTACGTGTGTGTGTGTGTGTGTGTGTGTGTGTGTGAAACATGTTGAGGCCAACCTGTAAAAAGCTCTTTTTATCATGCCTGCTTTTTCTTTGTTTCTTTGTTGTTTTAATTTGCTCAGAGTGTGTGAACGTGTCTTTATTTGCTCACTTGCATGTTTGTGCGTGCATGTGTGTGTGTCAGTGTGTGTGTGTGTGTTCCCGAGGGTAATGTACTTTTGTAATTACTGGTTACTGTTCCTTTTCTCTGAACACAGTCTTGATTAAACTGAGTGTTAAATGAAAGTGCTCTGGCATTCTGATCAGGTAACGACATGAATGAGCGTGTGAGTGTGTGTGTGTGTGTGTGTGTTCTCTTGAGTGCCTTAAACCTGCAAAGACGGATCTTTGTGGAGCATTGATCTACACGTCTCCTGATTTGATGGGCCGCTCAAGAGGTTCTCACACACGTGCACATATCCTGTACTGTAAAAGATGCATTAATGCATTTAAAGATATTCATAAAGTGCTTTTATAATGCATTATATCTTTTCATAAATAATTGTAACCAAAGTTAAAATGCATTATAATATGTGATATTATATAATAGTTACATAATGTTTTTTTTATATTTCAATATTTCACATTTAATTTGATGCGATGCTGTTGTAATTGTTTGTGAAATTCTAAGTGAAAATGGATTTTTCAGGGCACTTATTTAGCGTCATAAATTGTGAGGGTTTTACGGACATACTGTAATGAGATTAAAGCCTGCAGGGAAACATCGATCACTAATGGACCGGGACTGTGTTTTAGCTTCGATCTGTCGGTCAAAGAGAAGCCGTTTTTCAACATATCAAACCTGTCAATGCCAATGTTAACAAAGGAAATCTTACTGTTATTTTATTAATCTGTAGGCAAATTATTTTAAGTTGAAAAAAAGATTTTTGTCTTGATTTTCAGTAGAAATATTCTATAAACAATCTTAAATTAAAATATAAAAATTAAGTTACTTAACACTTAAAACCAGAAAAAAATTCAATTGAAAAAAATTCAAATTCAATTCAAATTAAAAAAAAAAAAATTCAAAAAAATTCAATTGAATTTTCAAAAAATTCAAGTTGATTTGAAAAAATTCAAATCAAATTCAATCATCTCTTTGTTGGTTTAACCCTTAATCACATACAGTTCTTTACTTGCTATCGAAACGATATTGAATCAATTGAATCCTACGTGGATATTAGTTTGACATTTAAGTTGTGCCTTTTAACACCCTTTCTTCAAACAACTACCAGTTGTTTGTTACACATTCTTATAAATATCAGAAAATCGGCTGAATGGATTTGAAAACGGTAAAACTCGACTGTTTAACTCTGGGGGAGTGGTAAAATGAGCCTATTTCCAAAAAAAGTGGAGTATCCCTTTAACGCATCCAAATCCTCCTAAAAAATGGCCGAGCTGGGGGACCATAAACAACTACAAAATGGATTCTAATAGGGCTGGTGATGGTCATTGCATGCAATTTATAGAGTTATTG
>CM075881.1:527558-555058 GCA_038021265.1 Cyprinella venusta
TACTGTGTGTGTGTGTGCGTGTGTGTGTGTGTGTAAGTGATAAAGTGAGTGGTGTGTGTGTATTTGCGCGAATGTGAGTGAGTGAGTGAGTGTGTGTGAGTAAGTATGCTTGAGTGAGTGAGTCAGTGAGTGAGTGAGTGAGTCAGTGAGTAAGTATGCTTGAGTGAGTGAGTGAGTGAGTGAGTGAGTGAGTGAGTGAGTGAGTGAGTAAGTATGATTAAGTGAGTGAGTGAGTCAGTGAGTGAGTGAGTGAGTCAGTGAGTGAGTGAGTCAGTGAGTGAGTGAGTCAGTGAGTCAGTGAGTGAGTGAGTCAGTGAGTGAGTGTGTGAGTGAGTCAGTGAGTCAGTGAGTGAGTGAGTCAGTGAGTGAGTGTGTGAGTGAGTCAGTGAGTGAGTGAGTAAGTATGATTAAGTGAGTGAGTGAGTGAGTAAGTGAGTGAGTGTGTGTGAGTAAGTATGCTTAAGTGAGTGAGTCAGTGAGTGAGTAAGTATGATTAAGTGAGTGAGTGAGTGAGTCAGTGAGTGAGTGAGTGAGTGAGTGAGTGAGTGAGTAAGTATTATTAAGTGAGTGAGTGAGTGAGTGAGTCAGTGAGTGAGTGTGTGAGTGAGTCAGTGAGTCAGTGAGTGAGTGAGTCAGTGTGTGAGTGAGTCAGTGAGTCAGTGAGTGAGTAAGTATGATTAAGTGAGTGAGTCAGTGAGTGAGTGAGTAAGTATGATTAAGTGAGTGAGTCAGTGAGTGAGTGAGTAAGTATGATTAAGTGAGTGAGTCAGTGACTCAGTGAGTGAGTGAGTGAGTCAGTGAGTGAGTAAGTATGATTAAGTGAGTGAGTCAGTGACTCAGTGAGTGAGTGAGTGAGTGAGTGTGTGTGTGTGTGTGAGAGAGTAAGTATGATTAAGTGAGTGAGTCAGTGAGTGAGTGAGTGAGTGTGTGTGTGTGAGTAAGTATGATTAAGTGAGTGAGTCAGTGACTCAGTGAGTGAGTGAGTGTGTGTGTGTGTGTGTGTGTGTGAGAGAGTAAGTATGATTAAGTGAGTGAGTCAGTGAGTGAGTGAGTGAGTGTGTGTGTGTGAGTAAGTATGATTAAGTGAGTGAGTCAGTGACTCAGTGAGTGAGTGAGTCAATGAGTGAGTAAGTATGATTAAGTGAGTGAGTCAGTGACTGAGTAAGTATGATTAAGTGAGTGAGTCAGTGAGTGAGTAAGTATGATTAAGTGAGTGAGTCAGTGACTGAGTGAGTGAGTGAGTGTGTGTGTGTGTGAGTGAGTGAGTGAGTGAGTAAGTATTATTAAGTGAGTGAGTGAGTGAGTGAGTCAGTGAGTGAGTGTGTGAGTGAGTCAGTGAGTCAGTGAGTGAGTGAGTCAGTGTGTGAGTGAGTCAGTGAGTCAGTGAGTGAGTAAGTATGATTAAGTGAGTGAGTCAGTGAGTGAGTGAGTAAGTATGATTAAGTGAGTGAGTCAGTGAGTAAGTATGATTAAGTGAGTGAGTCAGTGAGTGAGTGAGTGAGTGAGTGTGTGTGTGTGTGAGAGAGAGTAAGTATGATTAAGTGAGTGAGTCAGTGAGTGAGTGAGTGAGTGTGTGTGTGTGTGAGTAAGTATGATTAAGTGAGTGAGTCAGTGACTCAGTGAGTGAGTGAGTGAGTGTGTGTGTGTGTGTGTGAGAGAGTAAGTATGATTAAGTGAGTGAGTCAGTGAGTGAGTGAGTGAGTGTGTGTGTGTGAGTAAGTATGATTAAGTGAGTGAGTCAGTGACTCAGTGAGTGAGTGAGTGAGTGAGTCAATGAGTGAGTAAGTATGATTAAGTGAGTGAGTCAGTGAGTGAGTAAGTATGATTAAGTGAGTGAGTCAGTGAGTGAGTAAGTATGATTAAGTGAGTGAGTCAGTGACTGAGTGAGTGAGTGAGTGTGTGTGTGTGAGTAAGTATGATTAAGTGAGTGAGTCAGTGACTCAGTGAGTGAGTGAGTGAGTGAGTCAATGAGTGAGTAAGTATGATTAAGTGAGTGAGTCAGTGAGTGAGTAAGTATGATTAAGTGAGTGAGTCAGTGACTGAGTAAGTATGATTAAGTGAGTGAGTCAGTGACTGAGTGAGTGAGTGAGTGAGTGAGTGAGTGAGTGAGTGTGTGTGTGTGTGAGTGAGTGAGTGAGTAAGTATTATTAAGTGAGTGAGTGAGTGAGTGAGTCAGTGAGTGAGTGTGTGAGTGAGTCAGTGAGTCAGTGAGTGAGTGAGTCAGTGTGTGAGTGAGTCAGTGAGTCAGTGAGTGAGTAAGTATGATTAAGTGAGTGAGTCAGTGAGTGAGTAAGTATGATTAAGTGAGTGAGTCAGTGACTCAGTGAGTGAGTGAGTGAGTGAGTGAGTGTGTGTGTGTGTGAGAGAGAGTAAGTATGATTAAGTGAGTGAGTCAGTGAGTGAGTGAGTGAGTGTGTGTGTGTGTGAGTAAGTATGATTAAGTGAGTGAGTCAGTGACTCAGTGAGTGAGTGAGTGAGTGTGTGTGTGTGTGTGTGTGAGAGAGTAAGTATGATTAAGTGAGTGAGTCAGTGAGTGAGTGAGTGAGTGTGTGTGTGTGAGTAAGTATGATTAAGTGAGTGAGTCAGTGACTCAGTGAGTGAGTGAGTGAGTGAGTCAATGAGTGAGTAAGTATGATTAAGTGAGTGAGTCAGTGAGTGAGTAAGTATGATTAAGTGAGTGAGTCAGTGAGTGAGTAAGTATGATTAAGTGAGTGAGTCAGTGACTGAGTGAGTGAGTGAGTGTGTGTGTGTGAGTAAGTATGATTAAGTGAGTGAGTCAGTGAGTGAGTGAGTGTGTTTTTTTGTCCGTGTGTGTGTTTTGTGTGTGTGTGTATGTTTTGTGAGTGAGTGAGTGAGTGTTTGTGTTTAATCGAGTTGGTTTGTTTTGTGTGTGCGAGTGTGTGAGTATCAGAGTGTATGAGTGTGTGTGTTTGTTTGACTGAGTAAGTGTGTGTGTGTGTTTTGAGTGTCACCCTGAAGCTCCAGACAATATGAGAGGTTAATCTACTGTCAGAGACACTCACACACACACACACACACACACACACACACACACACACACACAGCAGATGTGCTGCATTTGCATCTTAACAGAGACAGAAAATGAGAATGCTGCTGTCAGCCGTCTCTATCAGTGTGTGTGTGTGTGTGTGTGTGTGTGTGACAGCTGCGTTTAAGCAGGCGTCCCCTGACTGCGGTCACTTCTCTTTTCGTTTGCTCTCTCGTCCTTCATCCTCTCTCTCTCTCTGCATCACGCTATTCTTCTCGTTTAACAGCGCTGAGTGTGTATCAGACCCAGAGAAAGCCAATGCAGCGCTACAGAGACACACACCACGGTGCAGTACAGGTATGACACACACACACACACACATAATGTGTTATTATGCATTTTGATGTATTAGAAGAAATTATTAATACATCGGTAATCCTTTATTGATTTAAAATTTGCTTTACATGTGTGTGTGTGATGACATGCAACGTGCAGTTTTTTATTTTGTACTTTTATTTTCTTTATTTTTATACTGGTTTGACAAATAAGGACGTCCCAAAAATACGTTTTTTTTTCCAGGTTTAGCTCATTTATTAGTACAAATTTGCCCCCAAAATATCATAATAAGTACACACACACACACACACGTTTTAATCTCCGTCACACTCGTGGTGTGTGTCTCTGATTGGCTGGTTCTCTCTCTGTGTTATAGTTTCTGTATGATAGTTTGATTGACAGGTCGTGTTTTGATCTGTAATGACCTCACTAATGCTGAGACGTGACTCCGCCCACTGTTCTCGTTAAGAGCACACGCTGATAACCAATCAACTTCATTGATTATATCAACACTGAACTCTGAATATATTCATCTTTAATTGTCATTAATGAACATGAGAGACTAGAGACGTCACACACACACACACAGTAAAATGTCACTCATTCTTTCAGTGATGTTCAATACACTGATTAATTATTGATCAGGTCAACTCAGTTTTATTAATATAGCGCTTACACAATCACACACACATCACAAAACACATGAATCAGGATAGAGAGACATGATGAGAGAACACACAAACACAGATGATGTGGAAAGTATTCTCCATCGGTGTGTTTTTCTCTTCATATCCTCTGTTCATCCGTATCTCTGGGGATGTAATTACTCTCCGCTATACGCTCTGTCGCTCAACATGTTGGAGCAATAATCTTACACGAGTCTTTGAGAATTGATTCGGGTTTTCATTCAAGATGTAATTGTTTTGCTGAAAGCTTTTTGCACAATTAAGAAAAATATCAAATATTATATTATTGCACATCATAAATTCTGTTGCTCTGTCTTTCTCTCCAGCCTATACGCATTATATTTTGAAATCTTACGTGACTTTTTTTTTTTTAACTCAATATTTAATTGTTGCACAATCAAGAGAAATAAAATAAATTTTGGTCATAAACTGTCTTTGTTTTCAGCCTGTTCTGAACGCATATATTTGAAAGACAGTCCAATAATCAAACTATATTAATGCATATTTAATGCATTAACAATTAATGCTTTTAATGTTCAATTTCTTTCTGGCTCTTAAACTTTCTGTATATGTCGATCTCTCTAGAAATACCCTCATCTGTAGCAAAATGACTGTTATTTAAATGTTAAATTTGTTTAGTTGTTGCATTAAAACCTGTCAGAATTATGTGTAAAAATATCAATCCATCAATAATATTAATATTAATTATATTAATATTAATATAATTATATAATAATTATATATATATATATATATATATATATATATATATATATATATAATTAATATAATATATAATAATATAATGAAAATAAAAATAAATTCATCTGAGAAGCAAAATTGTGACTTCTTTTTCAGGGAAAGTCTTATTTTAGGATTTATATTCTATATAAAATATAATACATTTTATTTTATTTATATATAATTAGGGTTATTAAATCTAATACATATAATTAGTGCCGGGCAACAGTTAATCGCGATTAATCACATCCATTTTTATGTCTCCATAATATATGTGTGTGTGCTTTGTATAATTTTTTTGTTTATATATAAATACACACACACATGCATACATTTTATATGATATAAATGTATATTTATTTAATAAAAATAACACATTTTTCTTAAATATATACATGCATATATGTATAAAAATACAAATAAATTCATTTGAGAAGCGAAATTATGAGTTTTTTGTAGGGAAAGTATTATTTTGCATTTATATTCTAGATAAAATTAAAAATATATAATATAAATAGAATATATATATATATATATATTTGCGAGTCATGTGATCTATATATATATATACATATAAATATATAATATATAAAAAATACAAATAATTTATATAAAATATAGAAATTTAAATATATAAAAAATATTTTATTCATTTTTGTGTTATTTTGGGACTGATTAATAAACTGATTTTGTGTGTTTTAAACGTAAAACAATTTTTAATATGCATTTAATATTTACATTTATTATGTTGTATAACAGCAAAGCGATTCATCCTAACAAACAAACATGCTGAAAACACACACGTTATCTAGTGTGATAAGTACGGGTGTTTTTGATCATTTGCTCAGACTGGTGGATGATTGCTGTGATCAGAGTGTGTGTGTGTGTGTGTGTGTGTGTGTGTGTGGATTATTGGTGTTTCATCAGGCTTTTGTTGTCTGACTATTCAGCAGATTGTTTATGATCCGCCGTCTCATTCCAGGGATGTCAGTGTGTGTGTGTGTGTGTGTGTGTGTGTGTTGATTAATCGGTCTCAAACCCACAACCTTCTGCCGTCTGGAGTGTGTGTGTGTGTGTGTTTGGTAGTATGTAGTCTCTCTAAAACTCTTGACTTTTTGAGTGTCTCTGGTGCGTCTTCACAACCACAGATCTTGAGCGTGCACACACACACACACACACACACACGCAGTGCCATCTGCTGCGTTCACTGTGTGCCAGGGAAACAGATCTGCACACACACACACACACACACACACAATGTTGACGTACTTTTTCTCATATAGATAAAAGCAGAGAGAGGTTTGCTTTCTTCAAGATAAAGATGATGATGATGATGATACACACGTTAAATGTCACTGACGTCACTAGAGTGACATAAAACATTTCATATAGTGTGTGTGTGTATATGATGCAAAGTACTTGTATAATGCGTTCAGTTCTTTTATAATGCATTATACAGACATCCTTCAATATTTGAAGGATATTTCTTTATTATATTATTTATTATTCAATATTTAATTTATATGTAAATTTTCAAACAAAATTATTATAGATTTGCATTCAACACTAGGACAGACTGAATCACACGAGAGAGAAACACACAGATAGAGACTGAGCGTTTGGCTGGTTTTCTTTGATGCGTTGATTCAATCGAGTGTGTTTTCTGCAGTGGCGTGGTCGTGTGTGTGTGTGTGTGTGTGTGTGTGTTCATTATGAACACAGTTTAGTAACTCTTTTGTGTTTTGTAGTCAATCCCACACACAAATCACCTTCTTATTTTATATTTCTGTCCTATTTCTGGCCGACGATGTCCAGGCTGTAAGTGCGTTTGCTTTTCATACTGTTGAGATCTGTCCGACACTGAGGAATTATGGGTAATGTTGATTAGAGACAAAGCAAACAATTCATATGCTCTGGAAATCTGTGTGTGTGTGTGTGTGTGTGTGTGTGTTTTACTGCAAGCATGGAAATTAAAATGGCATTTAAAAACCATAAAACTTTATTCCACTGTTTGCCTTTAACTACTGTCGGTCTCTCCATCTGTCCGTCTATCTATCTGTCTGTCTGTCCGTCCATCCATCATTATATCCATCCATCCATCCATCCATCCATCCATCAATCATTATATCCATCCATCCATCCATCATTATATCCACCCATCCATCCACCCATCCATCCATCCATCATTATATCCATCCATCCATCCATCATTATATCCACCCATCCATCCATCCATCCATCATTATATCCATCCATCCATCCATCATTATATCCATCCATCCATCCATCCATCCATCCATCCATCCATCCATCAATCCATCCATCCATCCATCAATCATTATATCCATCCATCCATCCATCCATCCATCATTATATCCACCCATCCATCCATCCATCCATCCATCCATCCATCCATCCATCCATCCATCCATCAATCATTATATCCATCCATCCATCCATCATTATATCCACCCATCCATCCACCCATCCATCCATCCATCCATCATTATATCCATCCATCCATCCATCATTATATCCATCCATCCATCCATCCATCCATCCATCCATCCATCAATCCATCCATCCATCCATCAATCATTATATCCATCCATCCATCCATCCATCCATCCATCATTATATCCACCCATCCATCCACCCATCCATCCATCCATCCATCATTATATCCATCCATCCATCCATCATTATATCCATCCATCCATCCATCCATCCATCCATCCATCATTATATCCATCCATCCATCCATCCATCCATCCATCCATCCATCCATCAATCATTATATCCATCCATCCATCCATCCATCCATCCATCCATCCATCCATCCATCATTATATCCATCCACCCATCCATCCATCCATCCATCCACCCATCCATCCATCCATCATTATATCCATCCATCCATCCATCCATCCATCCATCCATCCATCCATCCATCCATCCATCCATCCATCCATCCATCCATCCATCATTATATCCATCCATCCATCATTATATCCATCCATCCATCATTATATCCATCCATCCATCCATCCATCCATCCATCCATCCATCCATCCATCATATCCATCCATCTATCCATCAATCATCATATCCATCCATCCATCCATCCATCCATCCATCCATCATTATATCCATCCATCCATCCATCCATCCATCCATCCATGATTATATCCATCCATCCATCCATCCATCCATCCATCCATCCATCATTATATCCATCCATCCATCATTATATCCATCCATCCATCCATCCATCCATCCATCCATCCATCATTATATCCATCCATCCATCCATCATTATATCCATCCATCCATCCATCCATCCATCATTATATCCATCCATCCATCCATCCATCCATCCATCATTATATCCATCCATCCATCCATCCATCATTATATCCATCCATCCATCCATCCATCCATCCATCCATCCATCCATCATTATATCCATCCATCCATCCATCCATCCATCCATCCATCCATCCATCCATCCATCCATCCGTCTTTTTTGTCTGTCTCTCTTGTGTGTGTGTGTGTGTGTGTGTTCTTTGCTTTTTCTTCTTGTGTATTTAGATTTTTAACTTGAAAAAAAAGCTCAAGCCTGATCTCGGAGGAAAAAGCAGCTTTTGAAATCTCATTTTTCCTTAATAGCGCGAGGGATTGGACAGAGTGCTCTTAATCAAACCTCTATTCAGACGAGAAAGAAAAGCTGAGGTGAGGGGGTTTAAAAATGGAAAGATTTCAAAGCAATGGCATTTCTTTAAAAGAAACTCGTATGACTTTATATTCTTTCAAGTTACGAACTGATTTTTTGTGTTGGGCTCCTGCTCTCTGAAACACTGAAACCCAATCAGACACACAATCACACTGACCTTGAAGTTACAGTTGCTTCATGTGGGTTGAGAGCTGAGCTCAGGTGAAGACGTGTGTCTGGAAAGGTTAAATAAGAGTGATTCGATACCATCTAGCACGCACGTCAATATGAACAAAAGACACAAAGGACTTCACTCCAAAAACAACCGCAAATATAAACAAAGAACAATAATCTTCTCTCTGAGGAAGTCTGGAGTAGTTGAACAAGCAGCTCAGATCCTTCCTGTTTGAGAACGTGTGTGTTCTTAAAGACGCCATAGTATCGCCCTTTAAGTCTTGATATTGTGTTCAGGCTCCTAGAACAGGTTCTCCTGCTTGAATGTCGATTATTCTCCTCATATTCTCCGTTGTTGCGGCTCCTCTCTTCTCAGTCTGTCAGTTTAGCTCCTGTCTCTATGAAGCCCCTCCTTCTGAAAAACACACTGTGCTCTGATTGGTCAGCTGGAGCAGTGTGTTGTGATTGGTCGAGCGCTTTGAGTGTGTCTGGGAAATACCTCGGCCTTCACCATAACCGCCAGTTTCACCCGTAGACTGTATAAAAATATGGGCGTTGTGTGTGTGTGACGTCACCCGTAGTGTTTCTGAAGAGCGTTTTTGATGCAAAAAGTGGGCGGAGCCGGCCGTCGCCATCTTGGCAGCGCGTCACTCCTGGATAAACGAACATGTGCAGCGAGGCGGATTAGCTAACACACAGCAGACAAACGGCAACACACCTGTCACTCAAGTGGCCACGCCCCTTAATTATGCGGAACTTTAAGGCTTAATATCATTTAAACGGATGAGTTATTAAACAATTAACCCTGTCACAGTCGTCATGAACGGCGAAATTAGCTATGAAGACCAAAATCACTTTTTGCACCAGTCTGTAAACGTGTTTTATTCTGCTGTAAAGTTGTGCATTTTAACATGCAGGTCTATGGGAGTGAAGCTCTTCTGCAGCGCCTCTAGTGGCCAGTGGAGGAACTGCAGGTTAACTCACTCAGGGTCGGATTCGAGAGAGTAGAGCCAGTAGAGCCAGCCGATATTAGACATTTACCAAAATATCGGTATCGGCAGTTATAATGGCCGATAAACGAATATTTAAAAAATAAAATAAAAACGTACGAAACACGCTTCAATCATTTCTCCTTGGCCTGTTATATTTAAAATGTATGTTTTACAATTTGCAGTATGATGTTATCTATTGCTAAATTATGGCTAATCATAAACTAGCTAACCACAAAGCTAGCTAACGCCACTATCATCAGTGGAAGACCGCTAACGTTAACATTAATGAGCTTGGAAACCACAATGAACTTTTTCTGCCTAAATAAAGTAATGATTACTGTATTTATAACTAGCATATCTCTAGTTACAGTCCCTGCATTGTAAAATGTAAGTTATACTTGCGAGGAGTGAACATTTAGACATAGAGAAAAAGTATCAAACGTATCTTGTGCAGAAAAGTTAGCTTTTCTTTTACACGTGTGTGAAATCTAACAATATTTAATAAGAAAAATAAATAAATATCGGCCGATATATCGGAATATCGAACCCAAAAATATTTGTATCGGTATCGGCCTTCGAAATCCTTTATCGGTCGGGCTCTAAGAGAGAGATTGGAATGTTGCTTGCTTCACTACTAACTAACTCAACCAGGCCACGCCCCTTTATTCTGCATATGAATTATTTAAATGAGGAAGTAGGTCTCTCAGCAGTCTGTGTTTTAATTGAGACTTTTCTGGAACGTTTCTCATGTTATTTATGTAGACGTATCCTGCATTTGCAAACATGTTTTTGGCAGACACTTAGAGAGACTTAGAGCAGAAATAAGAGTAACAGATCGTTCAGATGAGCAGCGCTGCGTGATATAGAATAAACTCAGATTAGTGCGAATCTGCTATCATAGAAGACGAGCCGAGCATCGGTGTCAGATAGATAGATAGATAGATAGATAGACAGACAGACAGATAGATAGATAGATAGATAGATAGATAGATAGATAGATAGATAGACAGACAGACAGATAGATAGATAGATAGATAGATAGATAGATAGATAGATAGATAGATAGATAGATAGATAGACAGACAGACAGACAGACAGACAGACAGACAGACAGACAGACAGACAGACAGACAGACAGACAGACAGACAGATAGATAGATAGATGTAGTGATCTTTTGCTCTTTTCTGTTCTGCTCTACTTATCTATGATTGATTACTCATGTCTGGTCCCTCATTAATGAAGAAGTCTGACCCAGAAACGCACAGCCTCATGGGAGTTGTAGTCCACCTGACCCTTCAGTCGGCCTCATACTCACAGCCAATTATTAGACCTTCATCGCCGAGTAATTGAGCCGCGATGTGCTGATGAATCTGATGACACACTTGACTCTGAGGATTCGACTGGCTCGTCATGTTCAGGATCTGTAATTGATTGTCGTGTGTGCCGGAGTCTCGCAGGGCCGGATTTACATCATTGGAATGCCCAAATTCTGAAATCAATGATGTCACTATCACAGAACGGCAGGGAAAAGCAACGTTAGATCCTTCACACAATTTACATTTATGCATAATTGACTTGCATTTAAGAAAAATATTGTTGACTTTGTGCTCAGAATTTACATCCATCCAAACATTCACAAGTAATTCAATGCAATCAATTCAATTCAGCTTTATTCGCCATGCATACAAATACTAGGAATTTGATTTGGTCTTCTCCATGTAGACAACACACAGTAAAACAGAAAGAAAAGAAAACAAGGACAAAAACACAATACAAGGACATTATGAGCAATAAGTTAATATGAATGAATATACAGTGATGTGAATAAGTTTGGGCACCCATGCTAAAGTTGCCTAAAAAGAGGAATAAAAAATCATCTTTTGGATGTTGATCTTAATGCCTTAATTAGAAAAATGAGGAAAACTCCAACCTTTAAGGACACCAATTTTCTTTGTGAATGAATAATGTATCATAAATAAATCAATGTTTTTCCTTAAAATACAGGGTGCATAAGTCAGGACACCCCTATGTTAAATTCCCATAGAGTCAGGCAGATTTTTATTTTTAAAAGCCAGTTATTTGATGGATCCAGGATAATATGCATCCTGATAAAGTTCCCTTGGCCTTTGGAATTAAAATATCCCCACATCATCACACACCTAGATATTGGCATGGGGTACTTTCCATAAGATCATCTTTCAATGCAAATCAGGCTATTAGGCTAACTGAAGTAAAACCATGCATGATCGTCTGTTTACTATATACTTCTTATTTATTAAAACCAGTCAATTGGTTGATGAAGCATTGATTGAAATTAAGATACAATTAGTGCAAAACGAAATTCACTTGAAAGAAAGGTTTCTTTGTGTTTTTTCTTTGACCTCTGTAAAAGTTTTCAAGTCTCTTCAGAGCGGTCATGTCCGTGAATATAAAACGCATGTGTGGACTGATATTTTTCTAATGTCTGGACCACCGATCTATATAATTTATCATTCTAGATGAGTGGTCTGGACATTCTATGTAAACAGATACTTCAACAGGAAGTAGAAAACCGTCAAGTCAGTTGAACCCGCTATGAATCATGGGAAATAGAACGGGCGCAGAAAAAGGTGGATAGCAACAGATATGTTACTCTTGTTGGTGTTAAGTCTTTAGGTGTTTGACGAATAGATCACAGCTGTAAGACTGTCAGGATTAAAGGTACAGTAGCTGCAATGAAAGTTGGTGGACATCTCTCTCTCTCTCGTAAAGAGTTTTAACAGATGTAGTTTAACTGGTGTGGCGTTCAGGGGCTTGTAAAAGAATCGGTCCGTTTCTTCCGCTGAGATTTATGTACCGCTTAAATACATTAGCAGAATAAAATCACCTCTGCTTTATACTTTAAACCACTCATATACTGTAGCAGTGTGTGTGTGTGTGTGTATTGTTTACACTTCATCAATAGCCTTGTAGCTGAAATGAAGTCTATAAACAAACCATAGTTTGGGTGTATTTATATATGAAGAGTTCAGATGCAAAAGCCTCTAAATGCCATTTGAAATTTTCTTCTAAAATGATCATTTTTATCAAGCTTATATATTTAAGTTCAGTAATTTCACTTAAATTACAATTAATAGGTAATCTTCATTGCCATTTAAGTGAAATTACTGAACTTAAATATACAAGCTTGATAAAAATGATCATTTTAGAAGAAAATTTCAAATGGCACTTAGAGACTTTTGCATCTGAACTCTTCATATATATCCTGTTGTTTAAAGGGTTTTACTGGATATCATTTTTTAGTTACTGATTCTTAAAAGGTTACATTTAGTCCATCATGATTCGGAATATTTGTTTCAGTACCATCTTCCATGCGTCAAGGCGTTGCTATAGGGTGTTTCTGGATGTTTTCTGTGCTGTGCTCTTGCTAACATCGCATTACACTCAACTTTAACATTGCAAGAGGTTTGATCATATCAATATCTATCAATAATGAAACAAATATAACTACTGACACACACACATGGCCGTATCTGCAGTGACAGGCACAAGCGTTCATGTAACTGGATTTAGCTGTTTTCCTTCATGCTGTGTTAAAGAGTGCCGTAAGATTCCCACTGGCGGGAGAAACAGAGCCGAAGGGGGAACGAGTAAAAATACCCACACAAAAGAAGACAGAAGCGCTCGCAGCTTTAATCGCTAGTCTGTGAAAGAAGCTCCATTGAGCAGCTCGCCTCCGGAGGCTCCATACAACACACACTTTCTACTGAGAGACAGAACGAGCAACACTTCCTCGCCAGCTGCGCTAACTCTCTGACACAGAATATTCTAGTAGAACCCGAGGGTTCTTGACTCCGTTTTAAAGGGGCCTATAATCCCCTTTTTAGCAGATGTAAAATAAGTCTCTGGTGTCCTCAGAGTGTGTATGTGAAGATTTAGCTGAATATACCACACAGATACTTCGATATCGCATGTTCAAGTTGTCACTTTTTAAGGGCGAGCAAAAACGTGTTTTTGTGTGTGTCCCTTTAAATGCAAATGAGTTGCTGCTCCCGGGACAGAGGGCGGAGCTAATGTGTGTCACACTCACGCAGTGAACATTTCTAAAACTTTTAGCCTTTTATCTTCAAACCGGAGTCAAAGATGGAGAGACTCAAGAAGAAGTGACGATAAAGATAAAAAGTGAAGTCATAATCAACCACCCCTTAAAAGAACGTGTTCTACAAAAGTAGAAACTTCTTAAAAATATTGCATAATACTTTCATTTTTAATGGGTTATTAAAACATTTTTTTAAATATAAAAATATTAAAATTAAAAAATTATATTAAAAATAAAAATAAAATAAAATAAAAAAAGAAGAAAAAAAACAGCATTATCCCCAGTTGAATAAACCATTTATTGGTTTATTTAAAAGGGGACAATGCAATTTCATAAAACGCATGAACAAACATGATTAAAAAACCCAGAATTAGCCAAAAGGCTATTTTTCATCTGTAGTCCCCTGGCCAAGATGTAAAAAAAATAGGGCTGTCAAACGATTAATCGCATCCAAAATAAAAGTTTGTGTTTATATAATATATGTGTGTGTGGTGTGTATAATTATTTTGTATATATAAATAGACACACATGCATGTATATATTTAAGAAAAATGTGTTCTTAATATATCAAATATTTATATTTATACACAATATTAATTATGTATAAATATATATAAAGTATATACTTTCAAATTTTTCTTAAATATATACATGCATGTGTGTGTATTTATATATACAAAATAATTATACACACCACACACACATATATTACGTAAACACTAACTTTTATTTTGAATGTGATTAATCGCGATTAATCGTTTGACAGCCCTAAAAAAAAAGCATTATACAATACAAACAAGAAAATACATTTATAAATCTATGGCAAATTGACTAAAAAATAACTACAATATTAATAACCCTATAAGATAACTTAGGGTACACTGTACCTGTTACAATAATAAAATACGCAAAAACACATTTACAAAAAGGCTATAATACATTAAATATATACGATACAGCTCTCGGTTCGGCTTTTAATGTTGACGGACATAATTGTTAATGCACCAAATTTCATAACATAATTGTTAATATTCAATTTCAAGTAATGGAAATGTTTTTTTTCACGGTCTAAGTTTCAGTTTTAGTTTAGTTAAATCTAATAACCCTGAGTCAAAGTCACAGACTGTGTGTGCAGCTGCAGATGATGACCAGAGTGCTTTACAACACACCATAAAAGACATCACAATATCATAAACAGAAAAATGAGACTGACACACACACAGATGCAAGGAGATCTGCAATTAGAGACATACATTAAAGTCACATAAAGAACATTGAAATGGAACTGAACTGAATTGAGAGAGACAGACAGATAGAGAGACAGATATAGGACAGGGAAGAGGGAATGAGTCGGTGTCCTTGTAGAGAACAGATGACATAATCATCCCTCTTTTAATAACCTATTTTCCCTTAAACTCTCCCATTTCTCTTTCCCCCGTCTCCTGCTTTATCTCTCCTCGTCTTCTCATGTGTGTGTGTGTGTGTGAATTGAAAGTGATGCTCCATGATGGATGTTAGAATGAATGAAAGATTAAAAAACCCAACTCAGTTTCTGTTCTTTACATCTAAACTAGAGTCTCTCTGTGCATCCGTTAATGGCCTAATGATCAGGCCGTTTAATTATGCATGAGAGAGGAAGATTATGTCTGTGAGATGTGTGGTTGTAAAGCAGGCTCACTCATTATTCACTCAGTGTGAATGTGAATTCACGGCTGCAGGAGTGGAAACTGAATTGAATTTGAAGTGAATCTGTAATGAGTGTGAACGCAAGTTGACAACTATCCTGTGGTTTCCCGCCAGAACGGACGATACGCTTGATTATTATCACTGAGACGCTATTAAATGTTTTATTCAGGGCTGTCAAAATGATTAATCGCGATTAATCGCATCCAAAATAAAAGTTTGTGTTTACATAATATATGTGGGTGCACTGTGTATAATTATTTTGTATATATATAAGAACATACATGCATGTATATTTAAGAAAAAAAAATATTTAAATATAAAATATTTATATTTATATATAATATAAATTATATTTAAATCTATATACGGAATATACATGAAAATTTTTCTTAAATATATACAAGCATGTGTGTGTATTTATATATCTAAAATAATTATACACACTACGCCCACATATATTATGTAAACACAAACTTTTATTTTGGATGCGATTAATCGCGATTAATCGTTTTGACAGCCCTAGTTTTATTATTAGTTTAAATATTTGTTTGTTTGTTTTTTCATTTTAATTTTAGTTAAGGTTTTAGTAATGAAACTGACTGCATTTTTAATCATTAAAAAAATAAAATAAAAAAACATTCACGCCCCAACTATGGGATTGTATGAATATCTGAACATGCAATTTATTAAAAGATAGAACAGGCCGTCTGCTTTATCTAGATTCATGCTTTCTTTTTATCAGCAATTTAATGTGGGTACACTCTTAAAAATGCTGGGTTGTTTTAACTCAAACATTGGGTTAAAAATGTTATTTAAAAATGTAACCAAATGGCTGAGTTTGTCCATATTTGACCCAAAATTGGGTTGAAACAACCCAGCATTTTTTAGAGTGTAGGTTTCATTAAAACAAGAAAAGGAAAAAAAAAACATTAAAAAAAAGAGTTTGTCTGGATGAGATTTGAGAATAACTTTACTGAGACGGACTTAACTGTGTGTGTGTGTGTGTGTGTGTGTGTGTGTGTGTGTGTGTGTGTGTGTGTGTGTGTGTGTGATTAATGGATCGCTCTTACCTTTGAGTCTCAGACACCGTAATTATCAACAACCCAATGCTGTAGGTCAATCACACACGATTTGTGTTTGAGATAAAGTGCAATCATAGAGGGTAATAGATTAGTTGATTTTCACACACACACACACACACACACACACACACACACCTGAGTGAGGTCTCAGATTGCAAGAGTTGTCGTGTAACTGTAAACCCCTCTGCGAATATAAACGAGATACACCCATTCTTTGTTTCTCATTTTAATTATCACTTGATTGAGATTATAAATGTGTGTGTGTGTGTTTGACACGTCTGTTTCAGCAGGAGGTTTCGTGTTTCAAACCCCAGTTACATTAGTCACAGTGATGTGTGTGTGTGTGTGTGTGTGTGTGTGTGTGTGTGTGTGTGTGTGTGTGTGTGTGTGTGTGTGTGAGTGCTGCAGGATTGTTTTACTGGCCTCAAGCGGATTCTGTGCTGAATCGAAGCCTCATTTATTTTCTCTTCATTTCTTCGGTGAATGTTATCCTGTTATTTCAGATTAAACTCTAGAAGCTGAACTCTTGAAATAGTGTTCCTGAAATTCACTTATTTCCAGTGTGAGTTCTATTTCAAACAAACGCTGTTCTTTTAAACTTTCTATTCATCAAAGAATCCTACAAAATAAAATGTATCACAGTTTCCACAAAAATATGAACCGCGTTCAGGACTGATTACACTGTAAAAAAATATTTTCAAGATTTGTTATCACAACATTTTTTCTTTTGTCAAATCAACTTTATAATAATGTATTTAGTTGAGATAACTTATTATTTTGAGTTTCTGATGATTAAATCAATCTCCTTCATTGCATTAACTCACTTTTTCCAGTTCAATCAACTTAAAATTTTAAGGCAACCAGTTTTTTTTTAACATTTTTTTTAAGTGAACAATATTTTTTTAATCCCTCATGAATTTTCTTTTTATTACAGCTACCATTTTAACGTTTATATTTCAACAACGAATTGGAGTAAAGCATAATTATACCATTAAAATGTTGATATAAAACCGTGTTTTCATTTGAGTGTCAATTATTAAATCAATTTAAATAATTACTATAAAAGAAATATTTTCAAGATTTGTTATCACAACCTTTTTTCTTTTGTTAAATCAACTTAAATAATTGATTTAGTTGAAATAACTTATTATTTTGAGTTTCTGATGATTAAATTAATCTCCTTCATTGTATTAACTCACTTTTTCCAGTTCAATCAACTTAAAATTTCAAGGCAACCAGGTTACTTACTTTTTTAAGTTAAACCAACAATATTTTTTTTTACAGTGTAGTAATCACAACTTTTTTTCTTTTGTCAAATCAACTTAAATAATTTATTTAGTTCAGATAACATATAATTTTGAGTTTCTGATGATTAAATTAATCTCCTTCTTTGTATTAACTCACTTTTTCCAGTTCAATCAACTTAAAATTTTAAGGCAACCAGGTTACTTTTTAAAGTTAAACCATCAATATTTTATTTTACAGTGTAATCATAAATGTTTGATCATCTGATCCTCATATTAGAGTGATTTGTGAAGGATCATGTGACACTGAAGACTGGAGTAATGATGATAAATTCAGGAATAAAATACACTTTACTGTATATTCACATAGAATATAATAATATTAAAATATAATAATATTTTATTTATATAATAATCAAATGTATGCAGCTTTGGTGAGCAGAAGTGACACTTTTGAAGGACCGGAGTCATACTGAATCTAGAAAGCAGAGTATCGTGAAGTTGAACTCTTTTGACCCTAGCAACTCCCTAGCAACGCTCTTGTAGCACTTAGCAGCTTTTAGCACCCAGTAGCAGGTGTGGAATCCACACACACACACACACACACACACACACACACACACACACACACACACACACACACACACACACTCATGATCTGAGGAGTTTTCCACTGACCCTCAGGCTGTTTAGGGCAGCTCTCACTGGGTCCTGATGGAGTGGGGCTTATGGGTAACGAAGTCCAGCCACCAGAGCCCTGATCTCCAGCAGGACCTGAGGAGCCTTCTCTGATTAACTCGTTCTCTCTCATTGAGCCTGTTGTGTGTTTGTTCCTCAGGTATTTTGACTCTCTTTCTATTTAAAGACGTGAAATAAACAGTGTGAACGCGGCAGGTTTTATCCGCCGGTGTTAATGGAGGACGCTGTGTTTTCTTTGAAGAGCTCTTGACGGGTAAACTAAATCAGCGGTGCAAATGTCACCGTTCTTCTCCGGATGCTTGGACTCGCATGTGGAGTGTGATGAACAGAATACTTTCATCCTGCCGTCCAGATTAGCAGGCTCTTCACTCCTCTTTCTCTCCGCGTTTTGAAGTTTTTCTCGCCTCATGACTCATGGCATCGGCTGCTGTCGTCGTGACAACCGTGTAACCGCATCGTTACCGTAGAGACGGCAGCTTTGCCCCCTCCGAGGGGATGTGTGTGTGTGTGTGTAGTGTCATTTCTGAGCTGCCGTCTGTGAACTAACATGCCATATGTGAGAGGAACTTGCAGACTGCGACATAATCCATGATTTAATAACAGAAGCAAGAATGATAATCCGACCTCCTCGTGCATGAAAATATGATGGCAAACTTAGCATGAAACGAGTCATTTTCAGATGTGCAGAAATAATGCTGAACCGTAATGAATATGAAATGAACACAAAAGACAAAAAGTAGGAGCTTTAGGATGCAACTTTTATTTCATGTACTAGATCTACTGCCTATCGTCACTCATCCACTACTATCATATCGTC
Organism: Cyprinella venusta; assembly: GCA_038021265.1. Taxonomy (NCBI): domain Eukaryota; kingdom Metazoa; phylum Chordata; class Actinopteri; order Cypriniformes; family Leuciscidae; genus Cyprinella; species Cyprinella venusta. The sequence continues at coordinate 546,796 of CM075881.1, forward strand.
TATAATACACACTTCCAGACACAAGCTACACTGTGTAACTCTTTTAGTTTATTCTTAGCTAAAAACACTTAGTTCTTTCAAAGATATATGTGCTCATTAATGTATATTTACTTCGTTCAAGTTATAAAGTATTGTCGTGAGTGTATAATATGCCATTGAAAACACATACGGGTCAGGGCTTCTATGTCGGTCGCTCCATCTTGAAAGTACATTAGCCAAAGAGGGACATACCCGTTAATTCAAGCTTCACCTTTGGCGTTTACGTTTGAGTTAACACTCATGGACGAGGTCGAACTGGAAGCCATGTTAATCTTGGACTACATTGGCCACCGTTGGAGTTAAAACCAAATCGGAATTGTACGGAGGCGTATTGCATTCACTTGAAGAAAAAAAATCTATTCTGTTTTTCTGAATTAATGAGTTAATTTTTTCATGAGAAAATTTTTTTTTGCTCTGTTTTTAAGAATTAATGACTTAATTTTTCGTGAGAAAAAAGTTTTTGCTTTGTTTGTCTGAATTAACGAGTTAATTTAACAGAGCAAAAAAAAAATTCCATGAAAAATTAACTCGTTAATTCAGAAAAAGAGAACAAAACCTTTTTTCTCATGAAAAATTAACTCATTAATTGAGAAAAACAGAGCAATTTTTTTTCTCATGAAAAATTAACTCGTTAATTCAGAAAAACGGAGCAAAAACTTTTTTTCTCATGAAAAATTAACTCATTAATTCAGAAAAACAGCAAATTTTTTTCTCATGAAAAATTAACTCGTTAAAACAGAGCAAAAAAAATTATATGAAAAATTAACTCGTTAATTCAGAAAAACAGAGCAAAAAATGTTTTTTTCTCATGAAAAATTAACTCGTTAATTCAGAAAAAGAGAACAAAAACTTTTTTCTCATGAAAAATTAACTCATTAATTGAGAAAAACAGAGCAATTTTTTTTCTCATGAAAACTTAACTCGTTAATTCAGAAAAACGGAGCAAAAACTTTTTTTCTCATGAAAAATTAACTCATTAATTCAGAAAAACAGAGCAAAAAAATTTCTATGAAAAATTAACTCATTAATTCAGAAAAACAGAGCAAATTTTTTTCTCATGAAAAATTAACTCGTTAAAACAGAGCAAAAAAAATTTCTATGAAAAATTAACTCGTTAATTCAGAAAAACAGAGATTTTTTTTCTCATGAAAAATTAACTCGTTAATTAAGAAAAACAGAGAAGATTTTTTTTCTTGTTTTCTGAGGAAAAAAAATCCAAATGAAGTGAGTTTGTGCTTAAAACAATAAAAACATCTGCCATTGGGGTCAGAAAAATAACCGTGTTTCTGTTTGACTAAGATATTGTTTCTGACATCATGATTGGAAAGTTTTGCTGGTTTTGGTTTTGGACTGGAAACAACACAAGATACTGTCATCATGGTTTCTTCGAGTTTTCTGCTTTGGTTTACAAACCGAGTTTTACTTTTTATGCTGTTTACGGTTTGGGAAATGTAGTGTGTGAGTGTGTGTGTGTGTGTGATAAGTCCTCTTCTTGGTCCCGAGCGCCTCACGAGTATCTCTGGAATCTCTATTAGGTTTCATTTCCCTGCAGTCGAAGCCAAAGGCTCGGAGATTGCGTCGCTATCCACCTGTCATCTTCTCGTTACCGCGGCGACAGGCTCCCTGGTGATGGTTGCCGGGCTGCTGGTGGAGATTCGCTGCGCTGTCAGGATGCGTTTCTTCGGTCGCCACGGGAACAGAGCCGGAGATGGCAGCACATATGTGTGTGTGTGGATCACAGAGCATGTTGGAATGTAACGGATTTTAACTGGATTTGCTTCTGAGATTTTATCAAGTGTTGTGTGCAAAAGTCATTATTTGACCTTTAAACTAATCTTTGACATGATTATTGATTGGCTGATTAGTTCATTAGCGTCAATGAGGAGTTTTCCATGTTTGAGTCTCTGGCTTTGGGATTTCTCTCGATTGTGTTTTTATTGCGTGTAAATCTGTATTTAATGCAGTCTTTTCGTCGGAGAAATACTGTGCTTTGATTGGACACTCAAGCTTTGAAATCCGCAGCTAAAGATACGAGTTTTGCTCTTTCAACTCTTTTATGCTTATGCAGTTATTATCTAGTTGTTTACCATTGTTTTCATCATTTCTATATCAGAACGGACCTTTTTAATTACAGATATCTTACATTTAGAATGTATTTTAATATTTAAAATAATTAAAATATCCTATTTAGTTTGCGCTTTAAATGCAGAAGAGTCAAAAAAGTTTGTTTTTCAGATTGTTTTAAGCATTAACTCAGTTCATTTTGGTGTGTGTGTGTGTTAGTTCAGTGATTCTGGTTTTGCTTCTGGACTCTTACGGGTGTTGTGTGCAAAAGTCACTATTTGACCTTCAAATCAAACTTTGAAATTTATTAATATGCCTTTTATTTCCTTAACATCAATTAATATTGACATGGTTGATTCTGAGTCTCTGGTTTAGTCATTTCTCTTGAGTGTTTCACTGTTTTATTGCGCTGTAAATCTGGTTTAATATCTTCTTTCGCTGGTATTTCTCTCTATATTAGTCCAGGCGTCGACTGAGTACTAAAATACTGATAAATACTAAAATCTGAACTAAAAATATACTTAAATACTAAACTAAAATACTGAGATAAATACTGTAGTTTGACTGGACACACCAGTTTTGAATCCAGCAGGTTTTGCTCTTATAACTCTAGATTTATTATCTAATCGTTTATCAGAGCCGTCTCTAAGAGCTCGCAAATTCTTAAATCAAGAAAAATTGAAATTTTTTTTCCATTTGTCCATATTTGTCCCGATCTGCGCTGTAAAATCCCCAAACTAAAGATTACTCATGATGGTAAGTTTGTGCTTTACATCCAGAAGAGTCAGAAAAACCCTTTGATTGTGTTAAGCATAAACTCCGTTAATATTGAGATATTATATATATATATATATATATATATATAATTAATATATATATATATATAGATAGATAGATAGATAGATAGATAGATAGATAGATAGATAGATAGATAGATAGATAGATAGATAGATAGATAGATAGATAGATAGATAGATAGATAGATAGATAGATAGATATTAGGGCTGTCAAAACGATTAATCGCGATTAATCGCATCCAAAATAAAAGTTTGTGTTTACATAATATATGTGTGTGCACTGTGTATAATTATTTTGTATATATATATAAAAACACACATGCATGTATATTTAAGAAAAAAATATTATTTATATATAAAATATTTATATTAATATATAATATAAATTATATATAAATCTATATGCAGAATATAGATGAAAATATTTCTTAAATATATACAAGCATGTGTGTGTTTATATATATATATATATATATATATATATATATATATATATATATATATATAATTATACACAGTGCACCCACAAATATTATGTAAACACAAACTTTTATTTTGGATGCGATTAATCGTTTTGACAGCCCTAATATATATATATATATATATATATATATATATATATATATATATATATATATATATATATATATATATATATATATATATATATATATATATATCTTCCGTCCATTTTCGTCCGTAAACTGTGGATTTGATGAGATATTCTGTGTAAACTTCTGTCGTCTGAGTGGAAACTGGTCGTAATCTCGTGTATTGTGACTCAGAGTGACTCCAGAACAGATGATGCTCCACCTGAGAGTGTGTGTGTGTGTGTGTGTGGAGATGTTTGAACTGACCCGAGTGTAGAAACACAATCCAGCCGCACATCACCGCTTCTCTTCGACCCTGCGGGGTTTCTGATTATATAATGCAGTGTGTGCAGAGATTAAATGTGGAAAGGTGAGATACACACACACACACACACAACTTTATCGAGATGTTTCTCTGCTGTTAATGTTGAATCTGATTCCTGAAGCGGAAGTTTTCAGGGCTGTAAAACTCAAATGATGCGTTTAACACTGCCGCTGTGTGTGTGTGTGTGTGTGTGTGTGTGTGTGTGTGTGGGGCGCAGCATCTTAACCCCCCGCGTGCGTCTCCGAGTTTCAGCAGAAGTTTGTTCTTCTGTCGAGTGTGTGTTCTTCCTCCCACTGCTGGAATGAAAGGGAAACAGAAGTTCCCGCTGTCTTCCTCCGTCATCGTTCCGCTCCGTATCCGTGGCAACCCCTCCTCTCATCGCCGCGCGGTTACACGAACAGAGAACTCGCGGAGACGGGTTTCAGAACGACTGTGACGTCACTCCATCAGGCCACCGGAGCAAACGCTTGTGTCCTTCACACACACACACACACTCATCAAATCATCTGAACGTGTGTGTGTGTGTGTGTGTGACTCCAGAGACGCTCCTGTAGTGTGTCCTTGATGATTGTTCTTCCTCTTGATTATTTATTCGCTTTAGTGCGACCTTGAGTTTTACTCTCTGCTGATTGGCTGAAAGTCTCACTCTCCGGTCGAGTACAGGAATGTGATTCCTCTAGACTCGACTAGCCGATCGCCGAGATCCAGGATTGGTCAGTGTTTGCGTGTGGAATGGCTGTTGAGTGGAATATTTACGGAGCGAAGGGTCATATCTCGTGAATATGGAGGAGTTTATTTACATAGACTGTCATTTCTCTTTGAATATTGAATGAAAGATTTGCATAGCGATGTAAAGTGCCATCTGGAAGCATCTCTGCTGATGCAAACACACACACACACACACACACCTGTGAACGAGGAGAAGTAAACCTTCGCGGTTTGTTTCTTACAGGCTTTTTAACTTAGCAAAGGATTATGGGAAATGTAGTTCTCAAAGGACAACATGAATGTAGTTCACTTCTTTGAATCAGATTTAAATGCAGTTAAACCAGTTGACAGATTTTTAATGTTGTTAAAAGTCTCTTTTGATCAAAAATACAGTAAAACAGTGTGTATACCGTTATTAAATACGGACAGTGTCGTGAGGACAATCTTTAGTTCCCAGACGATGTTCAGCTGCAGATGTTGCTCTTCTCAGATCATAAATAGGAATGATAAATGTGTGTGAGAAGTGAGAGTGAAGGTGTGTGTGTGTGTGTGTGTGATATTGAACAGGATTTCCTATCGCTCCATGTGCGGATATTCTCGAATTGTTTTGGGTCGTTGGTCAGTGACATCAACAGGAAACACCGAGCTCACGCTGAGAGGAGCTGCATCCGTGTGTGTGTGTGTGTGTGTGTGTGTGAGTAATTATATAGGTGTGTAGTTTTTGTTAAGTACTGTAGTTTTTACTCTAAGTAACGTTTTAATAATTGTATGTGTGTAGTGTACTAAGCAAATTGGGTGTAAAAACAATTTTCATATTTAACCCCTTAGCTGTCATCCTCCTTTTTGAGAATGGGGATTAAAATGCACTATTCACACTTAAATGGTTGTAATTCAAGAATGCTTTGGAATATATACCCATAGTTTGGTCTTGTTTTAAAGAAAACACTCAGCAGATTATTACTGAAGTGAAAACACTTCAAAAACTGAAAGTATGAAAAAGTTCAATTTACAGTAAATCGAATATACTATACTATATATTTTTTATTTTATATAAAATATATATTTTACAAAATATTTTTACTCTAGAATTTCTATAAAATCAAAGCCATAAATCTTATCAAGTTATGTTCCAAATTTGAAGTTGTTATCACAAAAATTGAAGTTCCCATGAGATCAGGCGTAGTACCAAAAATAGCCACCGGGTGCCATTGAATTCCATTGAATTTAGTTGTACAAATTCTGCCTTAATACATTTCTGTCCAAATATCAATTCTGTCACTAAATATGGAACCTTGAGACTCAGACCTTTCTGACAATATGTGTTTTGTCAATATTAGAAAAGGTTTTGATAATAAATTATGAAATATAATGATGCCTAAAAGGGGAGGAGCCTGATAAAATAAGTACCGTTTCTATGGTAACGCAACGTTCAATTATAAAACAGTTTTCAAACGATGAATTCTGAGTTTATAAGCTTTCAAATGATGCCTAATTTATGATAACTACTAAAATATGTGATATAATAAAAAAGGTGAAAAAAATATTATTTTTTAGAGGATAATAAATATAAATATTATCATTTTTAGAGGATAATATTATACTATATTTTTTTATTTTTATTTAAAAATACTAGATTATATGTTTTATTATGAACTTTTAGCTTATAAACAGAAGTTTCAATGATTAAAAGTGGGTGCATCGATTTTTTGTGACAAAGGTCAGAAACTCCTGTTATGATGCAGATTTTTTTGAGGTGCACTCTTGTCATAAATTCATCAATTACTCTTCCTACATAATTTGTAACATAAAACAGGGGTAGAATATCTATTTAGAAGTCTTAGACCTTTCCAACAATATATAATTTGTCATAATTAGATTAGGATTTAATAGAAATATAGTGAAGTAAAGTTAGGCATTACGGTACCGGGACGGTGACAGTTAAGGGGTTAATTAAGCGCATTACTTGCATTTCTTGGTCATTGTAAAAAGTTAGAGGGAATTTGTGTGTGAGGATTGTTTCAGTAACATGATGAGCTTCTGTTTTAGACTATGAGAGTACAGTAAATGATTGACAGGCAGAGAGTGCGTCTGATTGGCTGGCGGTCTGATTGGGGGCGGGCCGATCACAAAAATGTTATTAGTCTTGTTGACAAACGATCAGTTTTTGCTCAGTATTCCGACAGAGCGATGTTAATGCGAGTGTGTGTTGAGGACACATTCATTTCATTGATTCATTTCTCCAAAAATCTTGTTTTTTGACCCGATCGGCTCATATTTGTCCTTGTTTTAAGCATAAATTCATTTTTATATATATATGTTTTTTTGCTCTGTCTCCAGTAATTGTATCTTGATTTAAGAACGTTTCGATATTTGTGCTGGAAAACAACACTAAGAAAGTCAGTTTTTTGGATCTTGTGTTTTCTGGAGAACAGATTTAGTTTGGTTTCGTTCGTCTGAAGAGAAAAACAAAGGCAGTGTGTGTGTGTATGTGTGTGTGTGTGTGTGTGTGTGTGTGTGTGTTCCTCAGGAGATGATGTGTCTCGTTGTGTGCAGTCATCCAGTTTACCGTGATCAGATTCAGTTATTGCTCCATTTATACTTATAACTTAAGGATTAAATATATTTATAAAGACTCATTAAGACCTGTACTGCATATATATATATACTTATTATTTTAGGGCTGGGTAACAATTAATCACGATTAATCACATCCAAAATAAAAGTTTGTGTTTACAAAATATGTGTGTGTGTAGTGTGTATAATTATTTTGTATATAAAAATTCACACATATGCATGTATATATTTAAGAAAATGCGTTATTAATGTATAAAATATTAATATTTAAATGTTATATAAATTATGTATAAATATATATACAGTATATTCATGCAAATATTTCTTAAATAAATACATGCATGTGTGTGTGTGTTTTTTATATGCAAAATAATTATACACACTACATATACACATATTATGAAAACACAAACTTTTATTTTGGATGCGATTAATCGCGATTAATCATCACCCAGCCCTATATTTTTTATTTAGTTACATTTATAGCTACTTATGTTTTTACTTATAAGTCATGCATTTGCTTTTTCAATGCTCATGTTCATAATCCACTACACACTGATTTATAAATGACCAAATATAAAATAGTTCCTGAGACGCTTGTTTGCTGCAAGTTTAATTTGTTAAAATCTATATCTCATCCAAATGCATGGTATTGCTTATAGCAGTTTGAGATTATACTTTAATAAATATTGTTCCAGTGTTATACTAGTACATTAAAACATAAAAAAAATATATATTTCAACTGTTTCTATTAATTTTAAATGAATTTGTATTATTATTGTTCATTAGTAACATTTAGTAGTAAAGAACTTCAAATGTATCATGAATCTTTTGATCAAATGATCAATGTTCATTCAAATCATGAATGTTTTTTTCTCATTTAATACTCATAAAATCAATAACAGATTATTGAAAAAGCAAATGCGTGACTTGTAAGTAATTGTAAAAATAAAATAAAAGTAAATATAACTGATCTTATAATGCAGTATAGGTCTTTATAGATATATTTCTAGAATAGTAATACTGATGGAGCGATATCTCCAGATCTGGTCCACAGACTGTGTGTGTGTGTGTGTGTGTGTTTCTCGCTGTGAGTTATGATTCGCCAGCGAGACGTTTCCTCTCGGATCACAGCACAAATACTTCTCTGGATTTATGGATCTCAG
>CM075881.1:557558-620058 GCA_038021265.1 Cyprinella venusta
TCCCGTTTGGTGAATTCTTGACTTCGGATTTGGATCCGACACTTTTCTGGCATACCGGCATGGATTCTAATTAGGGCTGGGAAACGATTAATCGCGATTAATCGCATCCAAAATAAAAGTTTGTGTTTACATAATATATGTGGGTGCACTGTGTATAATTATTTTAGATATATAAACACACACACATGCTTGTATATTTTTAAGAAATATTTTCATGTATATTCTGTATATAGATTTATATATAATTTATATCATATATAAATATAAATATTTTATATATAAATAATATTTTTTTCTTAAATATATACATGCATGTGTGTTTATATATATATATATATATATATATATACCAAATAATTATACACAGTGCACCCACATTGCAAACACAAACTTTTATTTTGGAGGCGATTAATCGCGATTAATTATTTTGACAGCCCTAATAAATACACACATATGCATGTATATATTTAAGAAAAATGTGTTATTCATATATAAAAAAAATATATTTATGTATAATATTAATTTTGTATAAATATATATATATATAAAGTATATACATGCAAATATTTCTTAAATGTTTACGTGCATGTGTGTGTATTTATATATACAAAATAATTATACACACTACACACACATATATCATGTAAACACAAACTTTTATTTTGGATGCGATTAATCACAATTAATCGTTTCCCAGCCCTAATTATAATATTTCCAGCCAATCATGTAAAATATTTGATTGAGTCAAATGCTTTTATACACATATTTTGCCTTTATCTAATATAACATGTTTTTTTATTTTTTTTATTTAAGTATGTAGATGTTTTCAACTCTGATAATAATCATAAATGTGTGTGTTGATCATCATATCCTCATATTAGAGTGATTTCTGAAGGATCATGTGACACTGAAGACTGATAAATTCAGGAATAAATGACACTTTACTGTATATTCACGTAGAGAAGAGATGATTTAGACTGGAGTAATGTGTGTTTGATTGAGTAAATGCAGCTTTGGTGAGCAGAAGACACTCTTTGTATCTGATTTTCTGTCCGTCAGAGTTTTCTGAATCTGATTGTCTCGTCTTTTGTCTCTTTGGTCCGTTCTCATTCACTTCACGTCTGCTCTCTCATTTATCAGAGATTGAATTCTGCCCCGTCATTCCAGAACAATTTAGATACGCTGTTAAACTTAATTGAAATATCCTTTCTCTGTCTCCCCATGCTCTCTCTCTCTCTCTCTCTCTCTCTCTCTCTCTTTATCTTTTCACTCCGCTGCACTTTTTCTCTCAGAATTCTCCGAGAAATGAAAGAAAAACATGTAAAAAAAATCCAATTATTTATTTTTCTGAGTGTTTTTGTCTGTTCTGCTGTCAGGATCTGTTGTTTTCTCGCTCGTTTCATTAATTAGCGTTTGTTCTGTGTTCTCTAACGAGAGGTGAAGGTCCTGTCACACACACACGTCATGTCCTTCATCGCCATGGCAACTACACATTATATTCCCGCCTCAAAACGCTATTTTCACACCAGGGCAGATACACAAACTTATGGAGCGTTTCAATAGTTCGTTTTCTTTCTTTTATGCACTGCATGAACCTGAAGTCAAACACACACACACACACACATATATGCATTGAATCTCTCTCACACAAACGCTCACTCACAGTCTCACACACACACACACACACACACACACACATAAGAGTGTTTGTAACATCAGACACAGTGACAGATGAAGAGAGACAGGTGTGTTTGTGTGTGTAATGGAAGTGTCACTCTGTCTTGTGTGTTTTTTAAAATGATGACACACACACACACACAAGTGTATGTACATTTTAAATGAAAGCAGTATTAGTATATCATGTCAGTAGTGCGACTGTAGTTTATCATGTCAGTTAGTGCGACTGTAGTTTATCATGTCAGTAGTGCGACTGTAGTTTATCATGTCAGTAGTGCGACTGTAGTTTATCATGTCAGTAGTGCGACTGTAGTTTATCATGTCTGTAGTGCGACTGTAGTTTATCATGTCAGTAGTGCGACTGTAGTTTATCATGTCAATAGTGTGACTGTAGTTTATCATGTCAGAAGTGCGACTGTAGTTTATCATGTCAGTAGTGCGACTGTAGTTTATCATGTCAGTAGTGCGACTGTAGTATATCATGTCAGTAGTGCGACTGTAGTTTATCATGTCAGTAGTGCGACTGTAGTTTATCATGTCAGTAGTGTGAAAGTAGTTTATCATGTCAGTTAGTGCGACTGTAGTTTATCATGTCAGTAGTGCGACTGTAGTTTATCATGTCAGTAGTGCGACTGTAGTATATCATGTCAGTAGTGCGACTGTAGTTTATCATGTCAGTAGTGCGACTGTAGTTTATCATGTCAGTAGTGCGACTGTAGTATATCATGTCAGTAGTGCGACTGTAGTTTATCATGTCAGTAGTGCGACTGTAGTTTATCATGTCAATAGTGCGACTGTAGTTTATCATGTCAGTAGTGCGACTGTAGTTTATCATGTCAGTTAGTGCGACTGTAGTTTATCATGTCAGTAGTGTGACTGTAGTTTATCATGTCAATAGTGCGACTGTAGTTTATCATGTTAGTAGTGCGACTGTAGTTTATCATGTCAGTAGTGCGACTGTAGTTTATCATGTCAATAGTGCAACTGTAGTTTATCATGTCAGTAGTGCGACTGTAGTTTATCATGTCAGTAGTGCGACTGTAGTTTATCATGTCAGTAGTGCGACTGTAGTATATCATGTCAGTAGTGCGACTGTAGTTTATCATGTCAGTAGTGTGACTGTAGTTTATCATGTCAGTTGTGCGACTGTAGTATATCATGTCAGTAGTGCGACTGTAGTTTATCATGTCAGTAGTGCAACTGTAGTATATCATGTCAGTAGTGCGACTGTAGTTTATCATGTCAGTAGTGTGACTGTAGTTTATCATGTCAGTTGTGTGACTGTAGTATATCATGTCAGTAGTGCGACTGTAGTTTATCATGTCAGTAGTGCGACTGTAGTTTATCATGTCTGTAGTGCGACTGTAGTTTATCATGTCAGTAGTGCGACTGTAGTATATCATGTCAGTAGTGCGACTGTAGTTTATCATGTCAGTAGTGTGACTGTAGTTTATCATGTCAGTTGTGCGACTGTAGTATATCATGTCAGTAGTGCGACTGTAGTTTATCATGTCAGTAGTGTGACTGTAGTTTATCATGTCAGTTGTGTGACTGTAGTATATCATGTCAGTAGTGCGACTGTAGTTTATCATGTCAGTAGTGCGACTGTAGTTTATCATGTCAGTAGTGCGACTGTAGTTTATCATGTCAGTAGTGTGACTGTAGTTTATCATGTCTGTAGTGCGACTGTAGTATATCATGTCAGTAGTGCGACTGTAGTATATCATGTCAGTAGTGCGACTGTAGTTTATCATGTCTGTAGTGCGACTGTAGTTTATCATGTCAGTAGTGCGACTGTAGTTTATCATGTCAGTAGTGTGACTGTAGTTTATCATGTCAGTAGTGCGACTGTAGTATATCATGTCAGTAGTGTGACTGTAGTTTATCATGTCAGTAGTGTGACTGTAGTATATCATGTCAGTAGTGCGACTGTAGTTTATCATGTCAGTAGTGCGACTGTAGTATATCATGTCAGTAGTGCGACTGTAGTTTATCATGTCTGTAGTGCGACTGTAGTTTATCATGTCAGTAGTGCGACTGTAGTTGATCATGTCAGTAGTGCGACTGTAGTTTATCATGTCAGTAGTGCAACTGTAGTATATCATGTCAGTAGTGTGACTGTAGTTTATCATGTCAGTAGTGCGACTGCAGTTGATCATGTCAGTAGTCAGGCTGTCAGTGAATGATGTCTCTGTTGTGGCTGTATTTGGTCTGGCTGTATTCTACAGTGCATGTGTCTCCAGTGTTTCTATGGCGACTGGGGAGGCAGTGCTGTTGGAATAACAACCAGAACCTCTGAACACCGACCGGCCGCAGCGAACAACTTACAAACACCAACGTGAGTGAAGCTACACCGTTAGAACAGAATAAATGCAGACGTAGATGTATGAAACGAGTGAGAAAATCACAGACTCTGAACATGTGTGTCAAGTTAGTGATTGTTTTCATCATATTATCATATTATATTTATATTTTAAAAATCTAATAAACAAATCTTAAACAAGTAAACTAAAGCTAAACTTAAATTTGAATATGCACCATGCATGTAAACCAGGCTTGTTTGCTCTGTGTGTGTGTGTGTATTATTCTCATCTGAGTGTGTGGGTTGTGTAGGCACAAGAAACTGTGATTAGCACGCTCTCTCTCTCTCTCTCTCTCTGTCTGTGTGTCTCATTCTTCTCTGTTCGTTAGGGTATAAAAATACATGCTGTTGTCAGGTGTTTCATGAGAAATGTTGCACATGATTGGAGCAGCTGTAAGTCACAGACTATAGACGTGAAGTATGATTCTGATGAAAAGCACTTTATGTTTTCTCTGAGTAATTACACACAAGCACATTTCCATGTTCTCGTCAGTTTGCTTGGTCATTTCAGAGGATAAAGGGAAAATACAGACTGTCCTGTGTGTGGTCACAGGTGTTGTGTGATCGTCTGTGGTTGTTTTGTCTTTCCCTTGACATTTCTGTAATGTAAATGAGTTAGAAAAGGTTAATGAACTCAGCTGCACTTAATAATGAACCTCACACACACAGATTTACACTCCTGCATTGCAAATCAAGTGCAAGACAAATGTTCGACATCTTTGCTGGTTTTCATCATCTCAGCGGTCGTAATCATCCACTCACTGCTTTATTTGCATGTGTCTTGCAATTCCCTCTTCCACCCTTTCATCTTGTTGTCCGTTTCATCCTTTATTTCCCTCCTCGACTGCCGGACTCCCCCTCACTCTCTCTCTCCGCAAACACTGTTAATCCTCCTCTTATGAAGGATTTTCTGCAGCAGGGAATCTGGCAACCCTACGCCCTTTAATTGTGAGTGCTGTTCTCAGATCAGCTTCGTTTTCTGACCTGCTTCAACTAAATGGCCACTTGAGTCTTGTGGAAATAATTTATTCAGATTTTTCTAATTTAGAACCGTTTTTTTTTTTTTGGTCTTCCTTTATGAGTCACATCCTGGGCCTTCCCGGTCAGAAGTGACCGGAGGCCTAAAAATGAAACTTCTTTCATCCCAGTAAAACCAATGCAATTTATTTTTGTTCTATAATATTTATTCTTTTTAATTTAGTATTTTGAGACAATTTGATTGAATTTATTAATATTTATGCAATATTTATGGTCTATTTGTTCAATGGAAAATATATCTATATTTCTATATATATATATATATATATATATATATATATATATATTATTTTTTTCAAAAAATTATTAATGCAGTATTTTAGTTTAATATAGAGTCTAGGCCTTCAGAAAAAAATATTTTTTGAAGAAAATTAGCACCATCTGGTTACAGTATAGAGAAAAAGTGTAGAATCATGGTGTGACCACTAGATGGTATGAACAGCTCTCTATGGAGAGGCATGTGAATTCACCAGATGTTTATGAACACATTTTTTTTTTGGTGGATTTGAATATATAGTTGAAACAATCTCAAAAACGATTTTTTTATAAAAATTTTTTTTATAAATAATTGTGAATTTTTGCGTTTTTGTCAATTTCCCATTCATTTCCTATGGGGGTCATTTTTGACCAAAGACCACAAGTGTGACTATTTTTTTAAGACCACTTAGCATGCTCAGATCATGAACTGAATTTTTTTGTGTGTTCACATACATAATGCCAGAAATGTCACCAATTTTAGTAACATTCCGATGAAGCTGTGATTTTTAATAATTCAAAACAGAAAATTATTCGGTCAGAAGTGGCTGAGGATCATCAGGGGGTTAATCATGCTTTGCTGCAGCAGACCCATCAGCATTAAATAATTACCCACCAATTTGTAAACCGTCCATTCTGGCTGAGTTATTTAAGTTAAGTCTTTTAGAAACAGAAACAGAAATGTTTATATCTCAACTTCTCGAAGGGACATGATCTGCTGCTGTTGTAGACTCTGGGGAGTGTGTGTTTTAGCTGTGACACGGTGGATCATGGAGTGCTTCTTGACTGTCGGAGGAGTGGGATTAGGGACTTGCTTTAAGTGGTTCTCCTCTTTTCCTCTGGAAGAAGCTCTTTCTCGTATGCTCAGGGGATCCTCAAGGTTCTTGGTCCTGTTTTATTTTCCCTATATACGCTCCCTCTGGGATTAATCTGCCAAAAATATAATGTGTCTTATCATTGTTACACTCAGAAAAAAAAGGTACAAAAGCTGTCACTGGGGCTGTACCTTTTCAAAAGGTAAACTTTTGTCCATTTTAGGTGCTAATATGTACATTTTAAGTGTTAATATGTATTTTAGGTGCTGATATGTACATTTCAGGAGCTAATATGTCCATTTCCATAGCTAATATGGACATTTTAGGTGTTAATATGTACATTTTAGGTTCTAATATGGCCATTTTAGGTGCTAATATGTATGTTTTAAGTGTTAATATGTATTTTAGGTGCTGATATATACATTTTAGGTGCTAATATGTCCATTTCAGGAGCTAATATATCCATTTCTATAGCTAATATGTCCATTTTAGGTCATAATATGTACATGTTAGGTGCTAAAATGTACATTTTTGGTGTTAAAATGTACTTTTTAATTACTAATATGTTTAATAATTGCTAATATGTACATGATTTTAAGTGTTAATATGTACATTTCAGGAGCTAATATGTACATTTTAGGTGCTAATATGTACATTTTAACTGTATTTAATCCACATTGTATTATTGCAACTCATTATAGTCTAGAAAGTTGCTATCGAGGCCTCTGTGCACAGGCTTCCTGTTGATTTCCGAGTCCAGTATATAGTTTTGACGATGGTTTTCTCCTCAGTATCGGCATCATTATTCCGCTCGACCGCTAAGATCCTCCCAGAGTTTGCTCTTACATGTTCCCAAATCACAGGCTTTTCTGTGTCAGCCTCACGTCTCTGATATATCAGATCCTGTTTGACATCTGTGCTGAACACACACCTCCAGGTTTTGGGACTCTGATGATCCTTTGTTTTGTGTTCATGTTTGTTGAGTGTTTATTTAGACACGTGCAGCACAAATGTGCTTTAATAAATGTTGACAG
Source organism: Cyprinella venusta (assembly GCA_038021265.1). Taxonomy (NCBI): domain Eukaryota; kingdom Metazoa; phylum Chordata; class Actinopteri; order Cypriniformes; family Leuciscidae; genus Cyprinella; species Cyprinella venusta. Next base: position 564,740 of record CM075881.1, read on the forward strand.
ATTTAACACAGCTTTTAATGAATCTACTGTCACAAACAGATGCAATTTTCTCTTCATAAGTTTGAAACAAGCCTTTATTAAAAAAGCCAAATAGCCTAATCTAAAGATTCACCAGTGCATGAACACACTGTAGTGTGTGTTGGCTGAAGTACATGAACAGATTACAGATACACAAGCTCCATTTCACGTGTCGGTGCATTTTGCTGCATTACAACAATGAGTGCAGATTCACAATGCAACACACACACAAACACACACACACACACTCAGCAGAGCTTATACAGCAGCATTATTAGTGTAAATAGGCTTCATCTTCGAGTGTGTGTGTGTGAGAGAGAAACAGAGAGACACGTGTATATAATGTACAATATCTAAGTTCCGTTGTTACATGATTTCTATTATAATCTTATTTATTATATATTATATAAGAAATATATCAGTTTATATATAAATTTATTATTGTTCCCTATTTATTTTGTTTTTATTATTATTATTATTATTTTTATTAAATTAAAAAGATTCTAATACAGAAATCATGAAATACATGTATACATGATATCATATATACAAGCATGTGTGTGTATTTATATATATATATATATATATATATATATATAATAATTATACACAGTGCACCCACATATATTATGTAAACACAAACTTTTATTTTGGATGCGATTAATCGCGATTAATCGTTTTGACAGCCCTAATATATAATAGTTTTATTATTATAATTATTGTATGTACATAAACTTCACTAAATGTTCATGTTTCTAAATAATTTTCTGTTGTTTTAATGCTTTGGCAATACAAAATTTCATATTTTCGTCATGCCAAGAAATCCTTCTCAATTAAATTGAGTTCAATAGAGAGAGAGAGAGAGAGAGAGGTAGTGTGTGTGTGTGAGAGAGAGAGAGAGAGGTAGTGTGTGTGTGAGAGAGAGAGAGGTAGAGAGTTGCACCTGCATCTGAAAATCTCTTCTTCTTGCAAGCATTTTTTTCTATAATTAAGATTTTGATGTTGAATGCAAACCCATTTTCGTTCTTTTGAACGGTCTGAAGATAATTACCGATAATTATTTGTAATTATCTATAAAAAGCAGTCTGGGTATAGTTACCTGAAAGTAAATCTTAAACCATAAAAACATTTTTGTTGCTTTAAATAAAATAAATGACATAAAAAATATGTAAATATTGTTTAATTTTATTTCTTGTTATTATGTTGTGCATCATTTCGATAAACAGGGTAAGTGTGTGTGTGTGTGTGTGTTTGAAAGCTCTCTGCTGTTCCCTCTTGAGAGAATTGAAAGATGGATCAGCGCTGTGGGAATGATCTCTGCTTCCGTAAATGATGATCCAACAAGAGAGAGAAACTGCAGGGCGTCTCTGCTTCAGCTCGAGTGTGTGTGTGTGTGTGTGTGTGTGTGTGTGTGTGTGTGAGGGAGAGTTGCACCTGAAATCTCTTCACCTCTTCTTTCAAACATAGTTTTTGTCCTAATTGAGATTTTGATATTGAGTTTAAACTCATTTTCTTTTTTCTCCCTTTTTTTTGGAATAATCTTAACATAATTGGTGATCATTATTTGTTATAATCTATAAAACCCAGTTGTGGTAAGCCCAACACACACACACACATATACACACAACATACTAATTGGCTGAGTGTAGTTTTCCTTTCATCAGTTCAGAGATGGAGAGATTCATTTAAAGAGTGTGTTCACCTCTTCATCCACATCAAAATATGAAAACACGAGGGAAATCATTGTTGTGTCCATGACGATGGGGAAAATAGGCATAAAGCTTACACATTTACGATTTTCGAACCAAACCAAAAAACCGCGATACTGAACTCACGATTCGAATCGCGATACTGTCATTGCGTACCGAACACGCCCCGCCCCCTGCTACCCCGGCTCCGCCCAGCCCGGCTCAATGGACCACATTTCTTATAGTACACAACGAATTCAGTTTTGTAGCCTAACCACCATTAACACCAAATAACAAGCTCTTGGTTTTGTTCCTTTCGATAATAAGCAAGGTGTAATCTTTCCAATTCTGTCTATTTGATCACGAAATTCAAACAATAAATGGCGTTTTGGCGCTCTCTGATGTGACGTCACGTGACAGATCGCTGTACGTTACTAGCTCCTCAGTTCAAGCGGCAGCGCGTCGCGCGAGTAAACGCGATCATCTCTACCTCAGTTACTGAAAAGACACCTGAAGGTATGTTAAAAGATATTAGTATACTTACTGAAAGGCATCATAACTCGTGTAATCGCTCAATCAGTGTTTCAGCCGCGGAAAGACGTCAATAAACAAACAGCATAGCTTTAGCTTGTCGCTAGCATTATATTTACCTCAGCAGGCAAGTGTTTCAGTGTGCACAACTTCCTATAAATGAACTCTTGCACTAAATAAATGCACTATGTTAGCCTGTGTATTATATTTTACTTAACCTGTTAATGATATCTTGATTATTTAATGTGTGTTTAAAATATCTTTCATGAAAATGACAACTGTGTAAATTCTTATATTTCAATAACAAAATTAGTGTAAAAACACAAGTTAATGCAAAAACTTTAATATGTCCAGTTTACATGTTTTCATACAATGTGTTTATTATAATCTAAAAAATAAATAGCATCTGAATTTAGGTTAAAAGTCTAGGCTACAACCTTTAATGTTATAGTAATGTGCGGCTCCCTATATAGTTCACTCACTGCATTAGCAGATTTTTTTTAATCCTTGTGAAATGTTTAATTGTAATTGAATTAATTTAAAGACAAAGACCATTTTTTTTTCATCAAACCACTGTTTAAAAAAAAAAGCCATTTTAGCTTTCTAAACCGTACCGAGACGTCAAAACCGTGGGAAAACCGAACCGTCAAGTTTTGTGTATCGTTACACCCCTAACATTTACCCAGATTATTATATGCATGTTTAACCAAAGCTAATTTAGGTTTATTTGTCCTATCCCCGATGTCCCTTCTCTTTCTTTTACGGCCCTGACGAAAACATGGATCTCCTCGGCTGTGGACCGATGCTGAAGCGCGTCTGGTAAATGCGCTGACGCCGTTATAATAGTATTGCTCCACGGAACAAGCGCAATCACACTCTTAAAGGGAATGTGATATGACGCTCTGATTGGTTTATTTCCCGTTATGACCAAACCACACCTATGAATAATGAAGCCACTTCAGACCAACCCCTTTTAGATTGGTGTCGAGCGCAAGAGTCGTTTATCCCGCCGGCTAGATAGACCCGCCCACAGTCACTGCCGCTTTGCGCTCGACACTTGCGTTTCAGATCGTTAAAATAGTGTGTCCCAGTGTGTCTCGCTCTCGTCGCTGGTTAATGGGGCTTCTCTTTATGGATTTCTGTTATGCGGATGCGCTAATGAGCCGTGCTGACGAGGTCAGTGTGCTGGAGGTCAAAGGTCAAACCCCCTATCGGCTTCATAGAGAGATGCGCTCCAGAACCATCAAAGTGAGAGACGAAACGACAACATTCATTTCCGTAATGGTGTGACATTTCCAGAGGCTTGGGGTTAAACTCATCATAGCTGTATTTCCAGACGATTCATTAACCTTTGACCTTTCAAATGCGGCGCAGATGGTATAAACGGTGTATTTATCTGCGTGTCTGTGTTTTATTTTCCCAGGATGCATTGCTGCAGTTGGCCTCCATTGTTGATGTCAGCAGCCTTCAGACGACCATCAAAGATGTGCTCAGAGTCGTCCTGCCCAACGTGGTGCGGTAACACACACACACACACACACACACACACACACACACACACACAATAATTCATTTATTTCACAAAAATAAAATAAATTGTGAAAATGTGAAAATTTCACTTTTCACATTTGAACAATTGTTGTTTAAAGTCTGTTCATTTGAGTCAGTTCAATTGAGTCTGTTCATTTGAATCTGTTCATTTGAGTCAATTTGTTTGAGTCTGATTGTTTGAGTCTGTTCGTTTCACTTTTCACATTTGAACAATTGTTGTGTAAAGTCAGTTCATTTGAGTCTGTTCATTTGAGTCAGTTCAGTTTAGTCTGTTCATTTGAGTCAGTTCATTTGAGTCAGTTTGTTTGGGTCAGTTTGTTTGAGTCTGTTCGTTTAACTTTTCACATTTGAACAACTGTTGTGTAAAACGCTCTTCTCTGGTTCTCAAATACAGTAATCATCAGCCTTTATTACGGTAACAGTGTTCTTAAGTAAAGCAAACTGTATTTAAACTGTAAAGTGTTTGATTTGGTCGTTTTACGGTTTAATCCTGTACGCCTCATTCATACGGTATTGATTTTATTTGTGCAGGTCTTCAAAAAGATCTTAAAATGGGATTTCTGAAATACGAGCAGAGCCCATGATCATCAGATCAGATTTAGACGTTCAGTGTGTGTGTGGTGTGTGTGTGTACGGTGAGACAGGAGGGTCAAAACTCATTCTGGTCTGTGGTGCGATCTTCATCATCATTCTGAGTGTGTTCTCAGGGAAATAGATTCTCCTGTAGGGTTTATTGATGTTGCATTTGCAGCAGTCTCACGAGTGCTTTTGCTGGGAGTGCTGAGAAAACACACACACAAACTGACGCAGTCATATCTGAGTGCTGTTCCTTTTATTGATTCTTTTCCAACGGCGATACACACACTCAAAGGACACTTCAAACAGATGACAGCATTTCTCTCTCTCACACACACACACACTCATTTCATTCTGCGATTTGGTTTCATACTTATACTTCATACTTTCCGTACTACAGTACGGAAGCCCATTTCATCCACACACAAAAATACACAAGACATCAAAAGCGGAAATTATGAGACTAAATCATAATTATGAGATGAAAATTCAAAATCATTAAAAGTAGGGCTGTCAAAACGATTAATCGCGATTAATCGCATCCAAAATAAAAGTTTGTGTTTACATAATATATGTAGGTGCACTGTGTATAATTATTTTATATATATAAACACACACATGCTTGTATATATTTAAGAAATATTTTCATGTATATTCTGTATATGGATTTATATCTAATTTATATTATATACAAATATTTTATATATAAATTATATTTTTTTCTTAAATATACATGCATGTGTGTTTTTTATATATATACAAAATAATACAGTGCACACACATATATTATGTAAACACAAGCTTTTATTTTGGATGCGATTAATCGCGATTAATCGTTTTGACAGCCCTAATTAAAAGTCATTATGGCATACAAAGTCGAAATTACAACAAAAGTGGAAATAATTTGACTTTGAAAAAAAATATGCAATACTTAATTGATATATGACCTTAAAAAGTCACACTTATGAAGCTGAAAGTATGACACGACAAGTATGAGTTTTTTATCTCAGAATTATGAATTTCAATTTAATTTTGGCTTTAGTATCATCATTTCAAATTTGTATCTTATATAATTATGATTTAGTGTGTCATAATTTCACATTTCTATCTCATCATGTTGTTAGTATATCATTTCAGCTTTTTATCTCATAGTTATGTCTGTCATAATTTTTAACTTTTTATCTCAGTTATGACGGTCCTAATTTCAAATTTGTATCTCACAATTAGGATTTAATAGGTCATAACTTCACATTTTTAATGATTTATTCATCCAAGTTGATTGTGCTTAAAAATTTAAGGCAGTAAGTTTTTTCTTCTTTTAACACTGTTAGACTCTCGTATTATTTCATGCATTGATGGTTTAGGCAGCCTGTTAAAGTCAAACTGGGAATGAAGTCCTGAAGAGCATCACTTCATGCAGCCAGAGGGGTTTAAAGCCCAATCATGTCCAAAATTCCCCTGACTCGTGTGTCTCTCTCTCTGTGTGTGTGTGCAGGAGTGTGTGTTCGTGTACCTGTTGGAGGAGGAGTCTCGGCTGCGCTGTGAAGATCCGCCCCATGAGGTGCCGATGGAGGGGAAGCTCAGGTAAGGGGCGGGGCTTCTGCTGCTCACCTATGGGGGCATCTCATAATCGAGCGGTTTTATATATATTAACTTTTCTATTTTTAATGTACAGTTATAGGACTATATTTTACGTTGGCATTGAATTGCAGAAAACTAGGTAGTTTTCTCAAACCGTATTCACTTTATAGCCCTTAATCCTGTAATTGTGGACACATGTGGGCACAGAGGACTCAGGTGTGATCCCAATTTTTATTTATTATAAATGTTATATCACTGTCTTCCATAAAAGTTTTGTCTATCCATTTATGGTGTTTTTTTTTTATTTTGGGGTATTTTTGAATTTATTTACTTCAAAAAGTACCATATTTTCTATGTAAACTATTTCTATGTAAATGAATTACTATGTAGTTATGTTATTATTATTTTTTTTAAATTTTTTTTAACTACATTGAAATATCATTCCAATAAGTTCTTAGAGCTAAACCCTAAAGATGAAGTGACTTTGCTGTCACCTGGTGGCTTATTTTAGACTGCTCTAAATTACAGTTTTTCCTCATTCATTTCTATTGGTGCCTATTTTTGACCCAAATACAAGATTAAGGAGGGGTTTTTTTCACCCACTTCACATTGTAGAATTGAGGCAACAAAAAAAGTGGTTTTTGTTCAGGAGGCAAACTTAGGAAAAGTAGCCGAGTCTTGTACCGCTCAGATCAAGGGAAGTATTTATTAAAAATAAATCAAAACTATTTTGCCCACATTTGTCCAGAATACGGTTTTAGGGTTATAGTTATATCATTTTTGTTATTATTTTGAATTATGTTTTATTTTTTTCTGATTTTGTTGTCATTTTGTTTTTAAAATATGTCTAAGTTTCTTAAGTTAAATTTTTGTTTAATTTTATTTTCAGTAAAATAATTTCAGTTAATGTTTTTATTTCAATTGATAAAAACTAAATCATAATTATGAGATGCAACAATTCTAAATTATGACGTTAAAAGTCAATATTATTTTTTAATAAAAGTCGAAATTATGAAATAAAAAGTTAGAATTATTTTTTGCGATCAATATTTTTTATTTTAAGTTAACATACCAGATACAAATCAAGGCTCACTCAACTATATACAAACAGATGCCATGAAAACTCTCCACATATAAGAAAAAAAAAAAAAATATATATATATATATATATATATAAAATAAAAATATATATATATAATATACTTTTTGTCCAAAAGTTAGAATTATGAAAAATTAAATTGATATTTAAGATTAAAAAGTCAAATTTATGACTTAGAGAGTTGAAGGTATGACACACTAAATTTAAATTATGGCTTAAAATCTAATAATTGTGACTTAAAATGTAGAAATTATGACATATTAATTTACAATTATAGATAAAAATTTAAATTATGACACGTCAATTCTGACTTTTTATCTCATAATTATGACTTATACGTATAATTATACAGTATATAATATATAATTATGTTATAATTTAAACTTTTAAAAAAAAAGTTTTCTCTGAATGATGACACATGCCAATCACATCTGACCTCTGACCTCTGCTCCCGTGCCTCATAATATTGTAAAAGTCAAAGCAGTTTCTTGTGTTGGTGTGCTCAAATTCTTATGGAAGCTTGTTTCCGCCACGGAATATAAAAATAAAACTCACAATTTCTCACAATTGTAAGTTCATATTTATATTAGCATATTTCCTTTTTTCTCCTAATTCTGGAAATCGAGTGCTCTTCTGCACCGTGGATCTTTTCATTTCTGCTAATGGCTCTGATGCCAAGTTGTCAATCAAACTGAAAGCACCCCCCCACCCCCGAAGTTAGATCCGCCCACTTCTCCCCCTCTCTAATTAATTGCGCGCTTGCAGTGATTGACAGTTATAGTCCTGGTTGCCCGGGGAAACCAGTTCCGAGTGTCAGCCGGTTTAAAAGTGCTGAGCATTACATCATAGATATATATATATATATATATATAGAGAGAGAGAGAGAGAGAGAGAGAGAGAGCTGCAACTTATTAAACCGAAACGGCCACGCAATGACATTTCATGACAGTTCTGCTTATAGAAACATCACATTTCTATTGAGAATGTAAAAATTAAGTTATTTTTGCTGTTGCCTTCGGATCTGGTCGCAGAAATGACACGCAGGAGCTTTAATAAAGCGAGACTGACACACACACACACACACACTCACACACATTTACTTAGCTACTTGAATGGAGAGACACCAACTCACAAACACACTCACACTCCTAGGGAGCGTTGACCTTCTCAGAGATCCGTGTGATCAGTCAGTCTTCAACACTTGAGCTCACTCACACACACACACACTCATGCGGAGCGTCAACCTTCTAAGCAATTCCCATCCAAACTGCGGGATTATCCGTGTGATCCGTCAGTCTTTAACACTTGAGCTCGCAGTCGCTAACTCACACACACACTCACACGCAGTCGCTCACTGACTCTATCTCTGGCTCTCATGTGTGAATATATGTGATGTTTGATGTGAGGAAAGTGGAGATCTTCACACTAGTTGGACACGGATAATATGGTGTAATCTTCATTTTACGTGTGTGTGTTTGTTTAATCTAGGGCTGTACAAGAAACCGCATTATTATACCATTTTCTAAGTATAATAATACTTAAACCATTTAAAAATCATAATATAGTTTCTTCAGCGTCTCTTAGTGGCTCAATTCACAGTAAATGCTTAACAAACTCTGCAGATGTGTGCTTTACAGCGTTCGTGATCGCAAGTTCAAAATTAAATTAAATGTTCTTTTGCATTTCTACCGTAAAGAACAACACACAGGACGCTGGCATCTGTGATAATACACTGTTTTTTCCATTATGTATATTAACAGTGTTGACCACATGACTACTTGCTTTTGGTACTTTATTATTATATATGTATTTTAAGTCATTTTAAAGGCTATTGTTCGCTTAGGTCTATTTTTTGTCACAAAAAAAATATTCAATACACGATTAATCGCCAAAATAATCGAACGATTCCTTGATTACAGAAATATTGTTAGTGACTGCCTTAATTTATTCATTTGAAAATTTGAAATTCAAATTGTACAACAATTTTTTTCTAGTTTGCATTTAAAAAACAAAACAAAATTAGTCTTTTTTAGGGCTGGGAAACGATTAATCGCGATTAATCGCATCCAAAATAAAAGTTTGTGTTTACATAATATATGTGTGTGTGGTGTGTATAATTATTTTGTATATATAAATACCCACACATGCATGTAAACATTTAAGAAATATTTGCATGTATACACTTTATAGATATTTATACAAAATTAATATTATACATAAATATAAATATTTGATATATTAATAACACATTTTTCTTAAATATACATGCATGTGTGTGTGTATTTATATATAGGGCTGTGAAACGATTAATCGCATCCAAAATAAAAGTTTCTGTTTATAAAATATATGTGTGTGTAGTGTGTATAAATATTTTTTATATATAAATACACACACATGCATGTATATATTTAAGAAAAATGTGATATCAATATATTGAATATTTATGTATAATATTAATTTTTTATAAATATATATGAAGCATATACATGCAAATATTTCTTAAGTATATATACATGCATGTGTGTGTATTTATATATACAAAATAATTATACACACCACACACACATAGTGTATATCATGTAAACACAAACTTTTATTTTGGATGCGATGAATCGTTTCCCAGCCCTAGTCTTTTTACTTCAAAATTTCATCTTCACTTCAGTTTCTTTGTAAATATTTGAGTGAAAATTGTTTCAGAGCCAATCTTACTGTTTTACTTTCAACATTTCATCTATCAAGATGCTCATTTCAACATAGAATTATTCATCCGTACACAGATTTGGCTCCTGAAGAAGGAGGTTGTGTAAATCACAGTGAGTCATTCAGAAACCCGATCTATAGATTATAAACAGCGACGGTAGTCCGTTACTATGGTAACGCTGTGAAAACACCACCGATGATCTGTCCGTCACGCTTCGGCATATCTGTGTGTGGAGGAGAGTGACGAACACGTGTGGAATTGCATTATTCAGTGTGTGTTTGTGTGTTAATTCCCTGCAGAAAGAGTCTAAAAGAGCTCAGGAGAAGATAAGAGTGTAGAAATGAAGCTCTACGTGTATTCTACATCCTCTCAGGGATTTATTTTATTAATTATAATATTTGCTCATTATTCAGACCTCACACACAGGCTTAGTGTACTTGGCATTGAAATGGGTGTGATGATAATGCGATTGAAACGAGGCGACACCTTTGATTGTAGTTATTGTAGTGTGTGTGTGCAGTAACATTCAGAGAGGAAAAACACATTTAACCCCCACTGATCAGAGCGACAGGTCAGTGTGTGTGTGTGAGAGAGAGATCATACAGAAAGAAAAGAGAGCACAGAATAATAGAGACGTGAGCATTTGAATGCCATTAGATGTGTGTTGTGTGCAGGTGTTCAGAGTAAAGCCATTTATCACAAACACAATGATCGGACCGCTTTCATCAGCCATTAACATGAGAAAACACACATTTACATCAAACCAGAGAGAGAAACATGAAAGAGACGACAGACAGAGAGGTGAACCTAATGTCAGGTGAGAGGGTTGCCAGATATTAAAGCAGTAATTCACTCATAACTCATCATTTACTCACACTCATGCTATTTCTTATATCGTATTTTCCCGCATAACTTTCAGCGATAAACAGATGATGACTCGCATTACAGTTCTATATTGTAATGATAGATACGACTTTTAACAGCCTTGGTTTTTGTTTAGTTTGATTCCTCCCCATTGTGTGTGTGTTTTGTATATTAAAATTAAAAGGGTTTTAGAAGTCTCTCTCTGTCTCTCTCTCCTGAAGAATGTTCCGGAAGTCTGGAAAACTGCAGAGCAGGAGGACAGACGTGATGACAGATTGTTAAACACACACTGCTCTGTCCAGTATGAAACTCTATTCGATACTGAAGGAGAAACAATCAGTCTTTGGCCTAAAGGGATAGTTCACCCAAAAATGAAAATTACCCCGTGATTTACTCGCCCTCAAACCATCCTAGACAGATGACCATCCTATCCTTCTTTCAGACAAACACAGTCACAGTTATATTAAAAATGTCCCGGCTCTTCCTAGCTTTATAATGGCACTGAATGGGCGTTTCTATTTTGAAGTCCTTAAAAGTGCATCTATCCATCATAAAAGTGCATCTGTCCATCATAAAAGTGCATCTGTCCATCATAAAAGTGCATCTATCCATCATAAAAGTGCATCTGTCCATCATAAAAGTGCATCTGTCCATCATAAAAGTGCATCTGTCCATCATAAAAGTGCATCCATCCATCATAAAAGTGCATCTGTCCATCATAAAAGTGCATCTGTCCATCATAAAAGTGCATCTGTCCATCATAAAAGTGCATCCATCCATCATAAAAGTGCATCTGTCCATCATAAAAGTGCATCTGTCCATCATAAAAGTGCATCTGTCAATCATAAAAGTGCATCTGTCAATCATAAAAGTGCATCTGTTAATGAAAAGTTTTAGTTAATGAATTTAACCCTTTTAATACGTCACATAACAACGTAACATAAGCGTTATTTCATGTTGTTTCATGTTCATTTTAACAAAGCTACTCTATGAGAAAGTGTGTGTTTGTTCAACCTTTTAGGAGTTGATGTCTTCGCCAAAGATCTAAACACACACACACACACACACACACACACACACACACACACACACACAGAATGAGTGTAAAACCTTTTTAAAAGGGTCCGGCAGTGGTCAGCCTGTAATCAGACTTCTGGACCTTTAACTTCTCAACACACACTTCAGGTTGAGGCCAGAGGCAAGAGCAACACGCACACACACTCACACACACTCACACACAGAGAGAGAGACAGGGTGCAAATTGGTTTTCCGCAGCTGAATAGCTCAGGCTGTAAAGAAGCAGTGCATGATGGGAAACCCGTCAGCTGGAGCTGTGCTTTGCTTTCTTCTTAAAGCCCTTTAAAGTGGAACAGATCAAACTCCCTCTTTTACTGATTCCTTCTTTAATTCCCTGCAGAGTCCGTGTTGAGAATTAGACACCAGCGCACTGCGACCGCACTGCAGCGTTACAGTACAACACTGTACAGTAAAGCACTGCGACAGCACTGGAGCGTTACAGTAAATCACTGCGACAGTACTGGAGCGTTACAGTAAATCACTGCGACTGTACTGGAGCGTTACAGTAAATCACTGCGACAGCACTGGAGCGTTACATTAAAGCACTGCGACCGCACTGGAGCGTTACAGTAAATCACTGTACAGTAAATCACTGCACCAGCACTGGAGCGTTACATTAAATCACTGTACAGTAAAGCACTGCGACCGCACTGGAGCGTTACAGTAAATCACTGTACAGTAAAGCACTGCGACCGCACTGGAGCGTTACAGTAAATCACTGTATAGTAAATCACTGCACCAGCACTGGAGCGTTACTGTAAAAGTACTGTACAGTAAAGCACTAAAGCGTAAAGTAAAGCAGTAAAGCACTGCGACCGCACTGGAGCGTTACAGTAAATCACTGTACAGTAAAGCACTGCGACCGCACTGGAGCGTTACAGTAAATCACTGCGATAGCACTGGAGCGTTACAGTAAATCACTGTACAGTAAAGCACTGCGACCGCACTGGAGCGTTACAGTAAATCACTGCGACCGCACTGGAGCGTTACAGTAAATCACTGTACAGTAAAGCACTGCGACCGCACTGGAGCGTTACAGTAAATCACTGCGATAGCACTGGAGCGTTACAGTAAATCACTGCGATAGCACTGGAGCGTTACAGTAAATCACTGTATAGTAAAGCACTGCGACCGCACTGGAGCGTTACAGTAAATCACTGCGACCGCACTGGAGCGTTACAGTAAATCACTGTATAGTAAAGCACTGCGACCGCACTGGAGCGTTACAGTAAAGCACTGCGACCTCACTGGAGCGTTACTGTAAAAGTACTGTACAGTAAAGCACTAAAGCGTAAAGTAAAGCAGTAAAGCGTGGTCAGTGAGGGTGTGTGTGAACATTGCATTGTTGGGATACAGTATCTGTCTTCCACTGTATTTCTTGATGAATGTAGAGGAACACAGACTACAATCACACACACATTATAATGTTAGAACAGCTTGTGCAGGGTTATTATAGTTCATTTCACTTGATAACTGAATTTTTGCTTTTGTGCAATTAAATGTTTATTTATTCAAGCGATGAAATGATCATTATTGTGTGTGTGTGTGTTTCAGAGACGCGGTTAACCAGCAGAAGAGACTCGTGTGTGTCGGTCTCCCGCCATCAGAACTACACGAGAAACACAGAAGCGCACTGACCACACCACTGCCTCCTGATAAACGAGGTGTGTGTGTGTGAGCAAATTAACCTGATTACACGCAGCACCGTTAAATCAGAGAAATGAAATGTTAATGTATGAAGTTTTAAGTGAGAAATGTTCATTTACACTGCTGAACTTTTAGCCCACTTTCATCAGATCTCTTTCTTTCTTTCTCTTTTCTAGTTCCCATGGCGACTATCGCTATGTAGTGCTATTTTTACCAGTGTAACAATGCAGTCTTCACACAGCAAATATAAAGAAACTGTGTGTGTGTGTGTGTGTGTGTTTGAGAGTAAATGCCAGTAAATTGACTATTTTAACATTTAACATCCATCTCAGTATCTTTCCATTTAGATTCATTCCTGTAAATGTGTTTTTGTGTGTTTTATGAATACATGAATCTGAAATAAGTGTGTACTTAAATGTGAAGCGTCTCTCTCTCTCTTTAGTTCTCATCATACCGTTAGTGGACCTTGAAGAAGCCAAGGTCATATCACTGATTTTGGTAAGTTTTCTCTCTCTCTCTCTCTCTCTCTCTCTCTCTCTCTCTCTCTCTCTCTCTCTCTCTCTCTCTCTCTCTCTCTCTCTCTCTCTCTCTTCACCTCTTCGGCTCTGAACGAATGAATCCTGGGTTTAGACGAATCAATGTCAGTTTTTTTTTTTTTTGCGTGTGGAAATATATTATTGCTCGTTATTTTTAACGAGTGGCCCAATGTTGCGGCTTTACAGGCGACATTAGTCCCAATTAAAGTGTTTATTTCTAATTGAGTAATAAAACTATGATTTTATGAGATTTTTGAGTGCCGAGGAGAAGTTTTATTGCGGCGACAAAAACAATCGTTTGTGACGGATTGTGCCAGATCAAGAAGGAGGAAGTTATGGATTGTTTAGGCTGGCAATAAAACGGGAAACCTTTATTTGAGCTGAGTTTAATTACTGTAATGTAAATGTAAATTCATCCCGCCACCATCAAAACACAGCTTTTGCTTCAAATTCTCCACCTTTTCTCAAGACATTTCCTATCAAACTCCATATATTTGTGTTGAATGAATAAAATGTATGTAATACTACATAAATATAGCACAAAATATAAGCAGGTAATTTTCCAAATATCAGCAGTTATTAAACGAAGAGGTAATATTAAATGATGTTCAGTATTTTTGGCTCTGTTGTGCCACGAAAGCCTCAGCAGAACGACACACAGATGAGTTTCACTAGTGGACGAATCTGCGGCTTTAAATGAATCAGGAGAGTCAACGATTCAATGACTCGTTCATAAATACAGCCACTTGCTTTGTGACTGAGTGAACGAACGAATGATTCAATGACTCACTCATTAAGACTAGTTAATTGTCGCCACCTACTGGCGGTTTTAGTTTATTATTTAAAAGTATCACTTCGTTTTACCATCATTTCACATTTATGCACTAAACATTTTTTTAGTTGACAACATTGTAATTGCATTCATGCTACCTCGTTTGATCAAAAATACAGTAAAACAGTGTAATATTATTATAATGTAAATCATCAGTTCTCTATGTGAATATACAGTAAAGTGTCATTTATTCCTGTGATTTTCATCATTACTCCAGTCTTCAGTGTCACATGACCCTTCAGAAATCACTCTAATATGAGGATCTGATGATCAATAACAGTTATGATTATTATCAGCATTGAACTCAGTCATAATTTTGTAAAAACTGTGATACATTGTAGTTTTCAGGATTCTTTGATGAATAGAACGTTCAAAACAACAACATTTATTTGAAATAGAATCTTTTGTTACATTATAAATGTCTTTGCTGTCACTTTTGATCCATTTAATGCGTCCATGATGAATACAAGTGTTGATTTTAACAGTATTTGGATCAGGGCTTTCAGTCCTTTAGTGTTGATACTATTAGATCAGCCGCTGTGTCTCATGGGAAATGTGTGTGTGTGTTTAGTGTCTCTCTGGGACTCTTGCAGACAGACTCAGGGTCAAAGGTCACAATGTGACCCCTAAAATAAATGGAGCGAATCGCCAGAGGACGAGTGTGTGTGTGTGTGTGTGTGTGTGCTGGCAGAAATAGAGCAGGTGGTTTGCTGAGGGAAGTAATGTATTGTGTGATTTATTTGACACACTGCCTCTCTCTCAACAGCTCTGCTGTAAAGCGCTGACAGAACAAGACGAACAAAACCTCAACGTCCTGGAAAAACACGTAAGACACGAGACCAACACACACTTCACACACACACACACACACACACACATATAGAGCTGGTGCACTCTGTGTGCCCATCAATGATGATGTTTTTATATTTTTAATTAAATTAATGTACAGTTTTTTTTAGTTCGGTAATGTTTTTTGCTTAATATTCTGTATTTTTAGTAGGGCTGGGTAATAAATATGGATTTCTCGATATTAATCGATTCTCATTTTTACGAACCGATATCGATTCTTAAATCTCAAGAATCGATTAGTCGTCCTGTTTCATTTGAATGGATGGATCATTGTATCGCGGCTGAAAAATCGCAGTAATCTTTGTCCTTTGTTACTATTGATATGAAACAAAGTCTCAATTTTCAAATTACGTCCATTTTCTTTAGAAATTCAAAAACATAAATAACATTTTGGCACATTTTGATCTCTCTTCCGGCTTAATAATACCAGTCACAACGCCAAATAAACATGAATGAGCATCTGAAAGTGTGTTAAAGATAGAGGACAACTTATCCAAATCCAGATCATGACACATTGATTCACTCAATCAGCGTTTCAACTGTGGAAAGACGTCAGTTAAACAGCTTGGAATCAATGTATCGTCATATTTACCTCAGAAAACACACATCAACTTCAATATTTAATGCATATTTGAATAAATCTGGCATGTTTTTATGACAGCCACCATTTAAATGTTTATATTTCATCTAATCTTCTTATTATAAAAATAAATAAAAGTGTAATTTAAGTGTTTGTATAGCTACAAAACAGTTGATTATTACCTTCATATTAGGCTAATGAAGCCTATAGGCTACAACTAGACTCCCATAGTTTACAGCATTAGTTCAGAGATTTGATTCCCTTCAGAAAAATGGTCATTTATTGGAACTGATATCCAAAATAATCAATATTGAATTGAATTGAATCCGAATTGAAAACGAATTGCAAGCTTGTGAATCGAAATCGAATCGAATTGTGAAATTTGTGTCAATACCCAGCCCTAATTTTTAGGTTATTTTATGGTTTTAAATTATATATACGCCGTGTTTATAATACATTTAGTGACTTTTGAGCAATGACCTGAAAATTTAGAGCGATACACTGAAGTTTGTTCTGAAGACAAGACGACAAATACTTTTGTGTGTGTGTGTGTGTGTGTTTGTTCACACAGCAAGTGCCTAAACCTTTACCAAGTTTCTTCTATTCTAATGAAGTAAAACACAAAAACAGAAGTGAAATGTAATCCTGTTATCCGCATGTTTCTCTCAGTGGAGTCAAAGTCAAGCGTCCTCCTCCTCCTCAGGCTTTATTTCAGGTCATAAGGGTCCAAAAGCTTTCATCATACTACCATTACCCGAACACACATACACACACACACACACACACACACACTTCACAGAGCTTTGATTCTGTTGATTAGAGAAGCAATTTCACATCAGACGCTTTAAAAGCATCTCATGAACAGGAGAGCAAACCAAACGCCAATGAAAGGAAAGAGTCTCGAGATAAAGAGAAAGAAAGAGCAGAAGTCCATTTGTTGAATAAAAGTTAGTTCTGTTTCTCTTTTACTGTACGATATAATGGCCGTGTCTTCAAAACCCCCGATAGATGTGAAGAAACACACACACACACACACACACATTGTTCTCAGTGTCTGGATCCGCTCTGTTAATTAAACGCTTGACGTGTTTCTGTGAGACGGAAGAACAGAAGCAGAGGAATGAAAGAGAGCCTGTCGTCCTCCATTAGCTGTGTTTGCCCTCGTAGTGTACTCAAACATGTGTGTGTGTGTGTGTGTGTGTGTCGGGTCTCGATCAGAAAACACAGTGAACATGACAGAGACAGAGAATAACACTGAGTAGAGGAGAGCTGAACAGGAAATCTGAAGGCCACACACAAGCGGACAGAGTAATGTGTGTGTGTGTGTGTGTTGGAGATCAGGAACGGGGATGGAGACGCTGACTGAGATGATGAGGAAGAGAAATGTCCTTCATCCCCTCTTTGTGTTTATAGTTCATGTCAATATCAGATAACCCTTGTGCATCCTTATGGACATTTTTGTCCTTTTCAGTTTTGTTTTCTTGATCACTTTGCCTGTGTTAAAGCTAACTGCAAAAAACTTGGCTCAGGTGTGTATTTTTATTGGAATTTCACTATTTCAGCGTCATTTTCTTAAAAAAAAATATTTTTTTGCATTAGGTACAAAAATCCTCCCTCTCAGCACCTTTTGGACAAAAATGTCCCCATTGAAACCCATTAAAACTGCCATTTTTAATCCCCGGTTCAGTTAACTATAAAATTATGCAATCTTTGTTAAGAGGCTTTCATTCTGAAGGCAAGGCTTCAAAATTTTATTTTTTACTATTTTTTATCAGATGGTGTCATTTTTTTAAGTTTGGCTTATAAAACAAAATATCGCTTTATTCCTGTTTTCTGCTTCGGCATACTATAGAGCCAACTGGATAAATTATGCAACGATATTTGTGTGGGTGTGTTGGTATGGATGTCAGAGTGTGGTTAGTATGTGTGTTATAAAAAAATATGTGTGTGTGTGTGTGTGCGCATGTGTGTGTTTGTAATACTAAGAGAGAAAAACTGCAAGTAATAATCCAGTCACTGTGAGCTCCAGTGGGGTTTTGCTGGGACCCAATGGGGAAAATATGTCACTACGCCCAAACAAACTGTTACAGAAAGCTCATTTTTTGAGATATCATCCTCAAATTTGCAACACAACCTATTTAGATTTATCTCAACCTGATTTATAAAATATATATTTTATATAAAATATTTTTTATAAATAATTTTCATAAACTTATACCTATATAACTTTTTTTTGGATTTACTTATTATTATTTTTTTACTTCAGCAATAATCTGCAAAGGGTCTTCTTTAAAACGACACCAAACTTAAGTCTGTGCTCCAAAGCGTCACTTTTTTATGACAGTTTTTTGACATGGACATTTTTGTCCTCTTTTTACCTATGTGTAACTTTTTAAAATTGATGCACAAGGGTTAAAATGAAAGGAAAAACACGATTGTATTCATAACCTTGAATCAAAATGTAATAATGTGTTCCACTTGTGCATAGTATAATCAATAGATGAAATGTTTATCAATATTATTTTTAACAGACAGACATATAGATAGATGAATGGATGGATGGACACTTTCTGGAGAAACATTATCTTAAAATCTTGTGTGTGTGTGTGTGTTCCTCAGCTAACCGTGGCCTGTAAGCGAGTGAGAAACGTGCAGAGATGCTTCAAACGGCCACACGATCATCAATCCCACAATGCACCAGTGGAGCCCAAACCACAGCCAGACGACTACAGAGAACTCGACCGCAAGATCTTACAGCTGTGTGGTAAACACACACACACACACACACACACACACACACACACACACCAGCAAGTTTTGGACAGTCAGATTGTGAAATACTGTGTGTGTGTGTGTGTGTGTGTGTGATTGACAGGTGAGCTGTACGATCTGGACGCCGCTTCTCTTCAGCTTAAAGTCATCAACTATGTAAGTGAACAACACAAGCAGAAAAACGCTTTCAAAAGAGAATAAAAGTGTGTTTTCACCGCGTGTCCTTGACTAACGAGAGTCGGTGTGTGTGTGTGTGTGGTTATTGAGAACTGAACGCCTCCAGCTCGTGGTGAGGGTCACTGTTCTTTCACTGATACACACTCTCTGTGGACTCTTATTCAATTACAGCAACTTACACAACAATTAACCTCAGTCACCAGTCAAACACACACACACACGCACACACACGCACACACACGCACACACACACTTTTCTATTCACTGTCTTTGTGCTGAGAGAGAACGGACTGGTTTTCAAAACTAGTGAGCGTCCTACATAGACACCATATGAAGACATGATACAAGTATTTACTATCTAGTGATCACACACACACACACACACACACACACACACTACTCACACCAGATGAAACATCGAACTGATTTTAATCGACATAAAAAGTAGCAATAAAGTTTCAAAACTTATTTGTCAAGAATAACAATAAAGTTGCATTAACTTATTTCCATTGTGATTTTTTTTTTTTAAATTAGACATTTTCATTACAAACCAAAAAAATACATAAATGTATGTAAAAGTAACGCCCTAGCAACCACATGACAACCCATTAAAAATAATAATTGTGCTCCCTGTTATCAAATGTATCATTCTGCTGGTGTGTGTGTGTGTGTCATTTAGAGGAGAGAACACACACATTAGTGTGATATAAACACAATAGGAGTGAGCGGACGCTTTATCGGCTCTGACCCGCGTCTGTTTGGACCGGGCGGTGGATTTATGTGCTCACTTATACAGGTCATTATGTTTATTGATGCACGCTGTTATGGAAATGAAAGTGTGTGTGTGTGTGTGTGTGTGGGAGAGAGATTTGCGTTCTACAGGTCAGTGCCTAAAGGATCATTCACATTATATAAAAGCTTATCTGTGTTTATTCACATTGAAACAAGGAAAGAACACACACACACACACACTCACCTGCACATGCACATGGGATATCTGACACCATCCCAGTACTCGTGTGCTGTCCCATCAGCCCCTGTACTGGGATTGATGGCCATATGTTGTGATTCGCTCCTGGTATGTGTATTCTTACACTGGGCTGTAATTCTTATATTCATCTAAAACAGAAGCTTTTAATAATAATAGTAATAATAAACGTTTTACTTTTAATAAACACTTATGCATATGAGACCATGTTGACCTTCAACCATTTAGAATGATTAGCATTTGTTTTGACCTGAACACAACTTGTGACTTAACCCTCAGGTGCTCTTCGCTCATTTCTGACCGAAAATATTTCTGTTTTGAAATTTAAAAATCACAGCTTCATCAGAATGTTATGAAACTTTGTGACATTTCTGGCATTATGTATGTGAACACACAAAAAAATTGAGGTCATGATCTGAGCATGCTCAGTGGTCTTAAAAAAATAGTCACACTTGTGGTCTTTGGTCAAAAATGACCCCCATAGGAAATGAATGGGAAATTGACAAAAACTCAAAAATTCACAAATTTTTATTTTATTTATTTATTTTTTTTTACTTTTTTTTTTAATAAGAAATAGTTTTTGAGATTGTTTCAACTATATATTCAAATTAACCAAAAAAAAAAAATGTGTTGATAAACATCTGGGGAATTCACATGCCTCTCCATAGAGAGCTGTACATGCCATCTAGTGGTTACACCATGATTCTACGCTTTTTCTCTATACTGGAACCAGATGGTGCTAATTTTCTTCAAAAAATATTTTTTTTCTGAAGGCCTAGACTCTATATTAAACTAAAATACTGCATTAATAATTGTTTGAAAAATATAGAAAAAAATATATATTTTCCATGGCAAAAATAGACCATAAATGTTGCATAAATATTAATAAATTCAATCAAATTGTCTCAAAATACTAAATTACAAAAAATAAATATTATAGAACAACAATAAATTGCATTGGTTTTACTGGGATGGAGGAAATTTAATTTTTAGGTGTCCGGGAAGATAACAAGTGTGACTCCGAAACGAAGAGCACCTGAGGGTTAATGAAGCAGTTTTTTATTTTATTTAATTTTTATTTTTAAAATTATTTTATTTTGTTTTCTGTTTTTGTTGCGTCATGCATGAATGACATCCATGACCTACACACACACACACACACACACAAGCTTTTGATTCGTAACCACTGCTTAACCCAATTGAATCTCCAGAATTCAATCCTCCTGAAATGATACGATTACATCACGCCGTTCAGTCTGAATTACGGGAAAACATTTTCCGATTTGCTGGTTTGAAGAATGAATGTCGCCTGTCGTCTTTCAGGAGGTAAAGAGCCCGAACAGCCGTCTGCGTTCGTCTTTCAGCTCGCTGGATCTGTTTGTGTTAACGTCTGATTTAATATCTCGCTGTCAGATCATTCTCCAGTTTAGTTTCCTATCTGTCCTCATCTTCTTTCCTTTTGTGAATTCAGTATACCCAGATCTGTCTTTCTAGTGCATTTATCATGTTTTGAGGGATACAAATTAGTGCATTTTTCCTGTGGTTAAAGTTAAAACTAGTAACAAAGTGTTAAACTAGAACAATTTTAACAGGTAATATTGAAAGTCCTTTAAAATAGCGAGGCCTGGAAATGTCACGGAAATCAAACTTCTATAGGTTTTCTGTCGATTTTTGCAATATATTTCATTAACAAATAAAGATATTTATACGGCTGCAGCCATTAATAGTTGTACAGGTAAAATTGAACACAACGTTTGTGTTTGATAACACTGAGTGTGTGTGTGTGTGTGTGTGTGGATGTGATGTAGGACTCGAGGTGCTCATGTCTGATGTGTGTGTGTGTGTATTTCTCTTTCAGTTGCAGAAAGAGACTCAGTCGCAGTGCTGCTGTTTACTGCTCGTATCCGAAGACAATCACCAGCTCTTCTGTCAGGTAACTAGGGATGTGCAACGATTAATTGCGATTAATCACATTCAAAATAAAAGTTTGTGTTTACGTAATATATGTGTGTGTGGTGTGTATAATTAATTTGTATATATAAATACACACACATGAATGTATATATTTAAGAAATATTTGCATGTATATATTTTATATATATTTATACATAATTAATATTATATATAAATTAGGCCTGTCAAACGATTAATCGCATCCAAAATAAAAGTTTGTGTTTACATAATATATGTGGGCGTATTGTGTATAATTATTTTGTATATATAAATACACACACATGCATGTATATATTTAAGAAAAATATATCAAATATTTATATATATATATAATATTAATTATGTATAAATATATATAAAGTATATATTTTCAGATTTTTCTTAAATATATACATGCATGTGTGTGTATTTATATGTACAAAATAATTATATACAATACGCCCACATATATTATGTAAACACAAACTTTTATTTTGGATGCGATTAATCGCGATTAATCGTTGCCCATCCCTACAGGTAACACACACACACACACACACACGCAGGTAAACAGACACTCTTACAGTGTATTTCCTCTGCAGGTTGTCGGTGATAAAGTTTTGGAAGAGGAAATCAGCTTCCCCGTAAGTTTCTCTTTTCTGTTGCGAGTGTGTGTGTTTGAATCAAATTGAACACACACCTTCAATCCAATGCAAGTCGCTTGGGATAATTGCATCTGCAAATAAACCTAAATATAAATGTGTGTGTGTGAAAATGGTCTGATTGTCTGTCTCTCTGTGAAGCTCATGTTCGGCCGCTTCGGGCAGGTGGTGGAGACAAAGAAATCCATTACATTACAGGACGTCAGCCAGGTCGGTACACACACACACACACACACACACACACACAGCTGTTGCTAGTAATAATGCTTTTCATTCATTCCCAGCTGACAGCTCTCCAAAACCAGCTAATTATGAGCACACACAGATCATCTGTGTTAAAGAGCTGTCACTATCCTTCACTTTAATCCGGATCACACACACACGCTGATCCCCGTGTTTGGTTGTGTGTGTGCAGGAGGAGCGTGGGTTATTGAGCAGTCTGCTGGGGTTCGAGCCGAACTCGATGCTGTGTGTCCCCGTGGTCAGTCAGGCCAGAGGTCAGGTGGTGGCGCTAGCGTGCACTTTCAACAAGCTCGGGGGACTGAGGTGTGTGAGTCGACACTGAATCATGCTTTCATCACAACACACTCCATATGTGAAAGATTAATCCAGTGTGTGTTTATCACATGATCCTGCACTGATCTGATCCGATGATCAAGCGTTTATGATTATGATCAGTGTTGAACACGGTTGTGATGGATCAAAAGTTTATAACAGCATTTGATTGTGTATTTGATTACACTCTAGAAAATACTGGGTTGTTTTAACCCAATTTTGGGTCAAATGTGGACTAACCCAGCCATTGGGTTACATTTTTACTAGGGCTGTGCAAAAATTAATTTCGATTAATCGCATCCGAAATAAAAGTCTGCGTTTACATAATATATTTGTGTGTGCTGTATATAATTATTTTGTATGTATAAATACACACACATTAATCTTTCCACAGCCCTAATTATACTGTAG
This sequence comes from Cyprinella venusta, assembly GCA_038021265.1. NCBI lineage: Eukaryota > Metazoa > Chordata > Actinopteri > Cypriniformes > Leuciscidae > Cyprinella > Cyprinella venusta. Next base: position 588,367 of record CM075881.1, read on the forward strand.
CATTTATAATAATGATTAGAATATATGAAGAGTTCAGATGCAAAAGCCTCTAAGTGCCATTTGAAATTTTCTTCTAAAATGATCATTTTTATCAAGCTTGTATATTTAAGTTCAGTAATTTCACTTTAATGACAATTAATAGGTAATCTTCATTGCCATTTAAGTGAAATTACTGAACGTAAATATACAAGCTTGATAAAAATGATCATTTTAGAAGAAAATTTCAAATGGCACTTAGAGGCTTTTGCATCTGAACTCTTCATATACTTGTGAAAAATTAACTTAATTTAAGATCAATTTTGACATTGACCTAGACGTTCATTGCTGCAACAAACGACAAAACCCCATAAATCACGTGTTCAACAGTTTTGATTAAAGTACAGTGAAACAGCTCATATAATATTTAGTGTGAGCTATTATAGTTTGTGTGTTCATGTGCAAAAGCTTTAGATCAGTTTAATGGATACTTAAAAGTATTAAAGTATATTTTATATAATTTTACTGACACCAAACTTGAATTGTAGTGTATCACAGTTTCTACGTTTGACTGATATTCCATCAGATTTTAAACAGAGTTTGTGTGCTAATAAACTCTGGTGTCTGAACGAGTGTGTGTGTGTGTGTGTGTGTGTGTGTGTGTGTGTGCATCTGGACTGAACGTCTCGCATTGATAAAGGAAATGAAACTCCTCTCGCCGCGATCTGACCGTTTGATATCTCATATTGAATTCTCTCGGTTCATCTCTCCATCTGTTTGTCTCATTCTGTCGTTCTTTTCATATTTCAGTTCTGGAGGACATTTAAACGCCGTGGTGTGTGTGTGTGTGTGTGTGTAAAATGAAACAGCTCATATAATATTTAGTTTGACCTCTTGACCTCAGATGTAATCATAATGTGTGTGTTTTTGATGCAGTACTGGTGTGTGTGTGTGTGTGTGTGTTCAGGTACATGGACGCGGACGAGCACGTGATTCAACACTGCTTCTGTTACACGTCGACGGTCCTCACCAGCACACTGGCCTTCCAGAAGGAGCAGAAGCTCAAGTTCGAGTGTCAGGTGAGGAGACGCTTCTGCTACTGTACCTTTAAGACGTCTATATGTTGTGATCTGGTCACACACACACACTCACACACACATGTGTCATTGTGTCTTTGTTCAGGCTCTGCTTCAAGTGGCTAAGAATCTCTTCACACACCTCGGTGAGTCAAACTATGAATGAATCTGAATCTTTAACATGTACTCATCATTCATGTTCATAGTCTGAGTGTGAATGAATCATCTGTGACATCATTATGTTTTTTTATAACTTCTATAACCCTGTCGTCATAAACCACCTCAAAATATCAGCTGCTATCATCACCAGCTCTTTATGTAAAGTTGAACATATGAGCATATTTAACCCTCAGGTGCTCTTCGGTCATTTCTGAGCGAAAAATATTTCTGTTTTAAATTTTTAAAAATCACAGCTTCATCGCAATGTTACGAAACTTGGTGACTTTTATGGCATTATGTATGTGAACACACAAAAAAATTGAGGTCATGATCTGAGCATGCTAAGTGGTCTTAAAAAAATAGTCACTCTTTGGTCAAAAATGATCCCCATAGGAAATGAATGGGAAATTGACAAAAACACAAAAATTCACAAAATTTTATTATTATTTTTTTTACATTTTTTTTTATAAGAAATAGTTTTTGAGATTGATTCAACTATATATTCAAATCCACCCAAAAAAAAAGTATTCATAAACATCTGGGGAATTCACATGCCTCTCCATAGAGAGCTGTACATGCCATCTAGTGGTCACACCATGATTATACACTTTTTCTCTATACTGTAACCAGATGGTGCTAATTTTCTTCAAAAAATATTTTTTTTCTGAAGGCCTAGACTCTATATTAAACTAAAATACTGCATTAATAATTGTTTGAAAAAAAATAATATATATATATATATTTTTTTTTCCATGGCAAAAATAGACCATAAATATTGCATAAATATTAATAAATTCAATTAAATCGTCTCAAAATACTAAATTAAAAAGAATAATTATTATAGAACAAAAATAAATTGTATTGGTTTTACTGGGATGGAGGAAATTAGATTTTTAGGTGACCGGGAAGATGACAAGTGTGACTCCAAAACGAAGAGCACCTGAGGGATAAACATGTAAACGTCATTTCGCTGATGATGACGTCGAGGCCGTGTGGGATGATGGGTAATGTCGATCTGTAGTTTGAGACAGGCTGCATTGCCTCTTTCATCAATAGTTATTCAGTCATTTAATGCTGGTAATGTAGCGATAAAATCAAACTAGGGCTGTGCAAAAATTAATCGCGATTAATCGCATCCAAAATAAAAGTCTGTGTTTGCATAATATATTTGTGTGTGCTGTATATAATTATTTTGTATATATAAATACACACACATGCATGTATATATTTAAGAATTATTTGAGCTTAAATTCTGTATATATATAAATACATAATCTATATTATATAAATATAAATATTTTATATATGAATAACACATTTTCTTGAATATATACATGCATGTGTGTGTATTTATATATACAAAATAATTATATACAGCACACACAAATATATTATGTAAACACAGACTTTTATTTTGGATGCGATTAATTGCAATTAATTATTGCACAGCCCTAAATCAAACTCATAAATAGATTCCAGGATGTTTTCATGTGGAGATTAAACCGCTCTCAGCTTCCGTGTGGATGAAGCTGTGAGTGTGTGTGTGTGTGTGTGTGTGTGTGTGTGTGTGTGTGTGTGTGATGAAGCTTCACTTAATTTAACTGTGTGTGTGTGTCTCTCTTGTTCAGACGACGTGTCTGTATTACTGCAGGAGATCATCGTCGAGGCCAGAAACCTGAGCAATGCTGAGATGTGAGGAACACACACACACACACACACACACACACACACGCTTAATTACGTCTCTGATCGTTTTGGGTTTCATCCAAACCAATTCCAGTCTTGCAACTGTTTGCATGACAAGAACAGCAACCTCATAAATATCAATTACCTCCAGTCAAATATTGTAACATTTAATCAAACAGATCACACACACACACACACATATGTCTGATTCAGTGTTATTTCAGTGTTTTCTCTCTGTCTCTCAGTTGTTCAGTGTTCCTGCTGGATCGAGTCAGTCATGAACTGGTGGCCAAAGTGTTTGACGGAGGAGTCGTGAGCGATGACGAGGTGCGCTGAGTGTGTGTGTGTGTGTTATTCCAGAGCTGAGTACTGTAAGTGTCTCTCTCTCTCTGTAATAAACAGAAGGAGTTTCGTATCCCGGCGGATCAGGGAATCGCGGGTCATGTGGCCACCACTGGGAAGATCCTGAACATCAAGGACGCGTATTCCCATCCTCTGTTCTACCGCGGCGTGGACGACAGCACCGGCTTCAGGACCAGGAACATCCTCTGCTTCCCCATCAAGGACGAGAACGAAGGTCAGACACCGCAGTCCTGGAGACACAGTATTGCACAGTATCATCACACACACACACACACACACACACATGTATTAACCCTCTGGGGTTGTTGGGCCCAAATGGACCCGAAGAATTTAAATATTTTTTTAAATCACAGCTTCCTCTGAATGGTCCGAAATTTGGTGACTTTGTTGGTATTTGGTATTTGAACACCCCAAAAAATTGGGGACAGGATGTGAATAGTCAAAGTGGTTGGTATAAAAAAAAAATAGTCACGCTTTTTTTGACCCGCATGGAAAATGAATGGGAAATTGGCAAAAAAGGGGAAATACTGAGTTTTTTTGTGCGTACAATCTACAAATCAGCCACGATCTTGAAAAAAAGCACACAACAGTGAAGGGGTGAATCTATTAAACATCAAGAGTGCAAAACAGACACACACACACACACACACACTTTTATACACACACACACCAAAAAATTCAGATTATACATGTGTTTTGCATTTTTAAAATGCTCAGTTTGTCCACCAGATGGCATCCTTCTCATTTCAAAAATTGCTTTTATGAGGCCTAGGCTTGACTCTAAAATGAAATACAGCTTTAAAAAAATAAAGAATTTTTTTTTTTTAAACTGTTTATTTTCACATCTTTTCTCTCTTACCACAACAAGAAAAAAAGAGAAAAAAAATAAAATAATAAAAAATAAATAATAACTGCAGGTCTACTACATCGACATTATCAATTTCTTCATGTATACACAGGTATCACACATAAATGTCGAACGGGAATCCAAAAAATTGTTTTACATTTCTTAGTTTCAGTCCATATTATTACATGTTATTGTCTGCCATTCATGTCTAATTTTTTTTAATATTTTTTCTTCTATTATGTTCAATGGGGGAAATTTTGTCATAATTATTGCATTAATACTAATTATAATTTTTTTTTTTTTTGACATTTTCTCAAAACACCAAAAAAAGAAAAGAAAAAAATATAAAAAACGAGTAAAAAAAAAATCACGATTTTTCTTTTTTTTTAAATATGAATCCCGGCCTTTGGGTCCATTTGGACCCGAACACCTTGAGTGTGACTCTGAAACGAACAACCCCAGAGGGTTAACATTATTAATTATAGCGTGATAATGTACACAAAATGAAGCGGATGTAAATAAAGAGCTAAATTTAATCTGCATGACGACTGTTGATAATATCCATACGACTGCAGTGACATCACAGAATCCATTGATAATGCTTGTTGATTTCCCTCCAAAATGATGTCACTTCCTGTAGAGGGATATCATTGTTTGGTTAAAAAAAACAAAACAAAAAAAAAACATGTAGATTACACTGAAAAATTGGTGTAGGATTTGGCGAAGAAATTTAAGAAATTTGCTTGTGAATTTCTGGACTTTTAACCTTATTTTGTCACTCTCTTTATCTTTTGTAATTGTTATTTTATGCATGTTATACATTATCTAATGTTGTTGCTTTTTATTTTATTACACAAATCTGCCTTATTATGGTACGGTCCTGTTTTATATAAAAATCGAGTTTTTATTTTATTTATTTATTTTATTATTTTATATTTTTTTTTTTTTGGGCATGGTTGATGTTTTGTTATATTTGTATTATATGAAAATTCAATAAAAAATTTAAAATAAAAAATATATATACAAAGAAATGTTATAAGTTATACATTGATTTATGCATGAAATTTTGAAGATGAAAAACTGATAATATCTTGTTTATCTAGATATAGATATATTCTTTTCTTGTAAAACAAACTAATATTTTTTGTTCTGAAATGTGTTTTTTAGATTTAGACTAGTGAAAGCTGCTGTAGATTTACACAGTTAGTCCCGACACACGTCACAAACACAATTACCACCAACAACCACGTGAAAATGAACTGCTTCATGGAGAATGAACTCAAAGCAGAGTGTGACATTAAATGTGTGTGTGCTCGAGGGCATTATCTTTCTTTGTGTGTGTGTGTGTGTGTGAGTGATGTTTTGCTTGCAGAGATGTTGAGGGCAATCAGAGACTTTTGAGTGAGAGCAATGTTGACGTGCCTCAACCGTATGATCTCAGGGCCGACGAGAACATCCAACTCTGCTTGTCCTGACCTCTGTGTGTGTGTGTGTGTGTTTTACTCTTTGCTTTCTCATCAGAGGTGATCGGAGTGGCTGAACTGGTGAATAAAACCAACGGTCCGTGGTTCAATCGTTTCGATGAGGATCTGGCAACGGCCTTCTCCATTTACTGTGGCATCAGTATCGCTCATGTACGAGTTTCTACATCACTAAATGTCGGTCGCCTAAAGGATTATTAGGAACACCTGTTCAATTTCTCATTAATGCAATTATCTAATCGACCAATCACATAGCAGTTGCTTCAGTGCTTTTAGGTCAAGACAATCTCCTGAACTCCAAACTGAATGTCAGAATGGGAAAGAAAGGGGATTTAACCCTCAGGTGCTCTTCGCTCATTTCTGACCGAAAAAATTTCAATTTTGAATTTTTAAAAATCACAGCTTCATCGCAATGTTACGAAACTTGGTGACTTTTATGGCATTATGTATGTGAACACACAAAAAAATTGAGGTCATGATTTGAGCAATTTAAGTGCTCGTAAAAAAATGAGTCACACTTGTGGTCTTTGGTCAAAAATGATCCCCATAGGAAATGAATGGGAAATTGTAAAAAAAAAAAAAAATTGTGAATTTTTGTTTTTTGTCAATTTTTTTTATAAGAAATAGTTTTTGAGATTGTTTCAACTATATATTCAAATCCACCGACAAAAAGTATAAGTGTTCATAAACATCTGGGGAATTCACATGCCTCTCCATAGAGAGCTGTACATGCCATCTAGTGGTTACACCATGATTCTACGCTTTTTCTCTGTACTGTAACCAGATGGTGCTAATTTTCTTCATAAAATATTTTTTTTCTGAAGGTCTAGACTCTATATTAAACTAAAATACTGCATTAATATTTTTTGGAAAAAAATAATATATATATAGAAAAATATATATATTTTTCCATGGCAAAAATAAACCATAAATATTGCATAAATATTAATAAATTCAATCAAATTGTCTCAAAATACTAAATTAAAAAGAATAAATATTATAGAACAAAAATAAATTGCATTGGTTTTACTGCGATGGAGAAAGTTTCATTTTTAGGTGACCGTGACTCTGAAACGAAGAGCACCTGAGGGTTAAAACAAATAGGAAAAAGAGGCGACAGTTTGCGGGAGCTCACCATAATTGGACAGTTGAAGACTGGGAAAATGTCGCCTGGTCTGATGAGTCTGGATTTGTGTGGGTTAGGGTTAGTAGTGTTTTATTAGGTGTTCCTAATAATCCTTTAGGCGAGTGTGTGTATGTATATATATATAATGTATTTGTGTTTATAAATGTGATATGTGTAATGTTTTATATCTGTGTGTGTGTGTGTGTCAGTCTCTCCTGTATAAGAAGGTCCACGAGGCTCAGTTCCGCAGTCATCTGGCCAATGAAATGATGATGTACCATATGAAGGTGTCGGAGGAAGAGGTCACTAAACTCCTGTCCACGGGCATTGAGCCGGTCCAAATAATCCACCCCAACTTCGCAGAGTTCATTTATACGCCGCGATCTCTGTCGGACGACAGCACACCTATGGTACCGACACACACAACCAGATTCACATGGACTTATTGAAGAGAAACACTGATGACGGGTGTCTGTTTGTCTCTCGCAGGGCGTTCTGAGCATGTTTGAAGACATGGGCTTCATAAACACCTATAAGATCGACCTGCGCACGCTAGCCAGGTACACACACACACACACACACCTGTCCTTCTTCTAAAAGTCATTTAATATTCTCCCTACACCTCTCAATCATATATACAGTATATATGAAGAGTTCAGATGCAAAAGCCTCTAAGCCTCCATTTTTATCAAGCTTGTATATTTAAGTTCAGTAATTTCACTTAAATGACGATTAATAGGTAATCTTCATTGCCATTTAAGTGAAATTACTGAACTTAAATATACAAGCTTGATAAAAATGATCATTTTAGAAGAAAATTTCAAATGGCACTTAGAGGCTTTTGCATCTGAACTCTTCATATATATATATATATATATATATATTAGGGCTGTTAAAACGATTAATCGTGAATAATCGCATCCAAAATAAAAGTTTGTGTTTACATAATATATGTGGGCATAGTGTGTATAATTATTATATATATATAAATACACACACATTCTTGTATATTTTTAAGAAATATTTTCATGTATATTCTGTATATAGATTTATAAATAATTTATATTATATACAAATATAAATATTTTATATATAAATAATATTGTTTTCTTAAATATACATGCATGTGTGTTTTTATATATATATATATACAAAATAATTATACACAGTGCACCCACATATATTATGTAAACTCAAACTTTTATTTTCGATGCGATTAATCGTTTTGACAGCCCTAATATATATATAAGTTAGGGTTAGAGTTGTCAAAATAATTATATTTAATTTTCTTGATATTTTTAAATATGTAAAAGAGGAATATATATATATAATTTTTTTTTTTTTACATGTTTTTGATGCTAAAAAATATCATGCAAATTAATTATTTTGACGACTCTCACCCTGATCACAAAAATGTCATACAAATTAAATACATTTCTTTGGACAACTCCAACTATAACATCTGAATATCGAGACATGCTGACCGTGACGCATAATCATGTCTGTGATATCACACCGCACGCGAATGATTTCAATGTTCAGTCAATGCAAAGAGTAAAAAAAATTCCTGTGGCGCGAATGACGCAATTGGCGCGAATTGAGCGTCTGGCGCGTTAAGCGCGAATGATTTAGTTAGTGCTATTCGTGCTCTCACACGTTTGACGTGAATTCGCACCGAGTTGAAAAATCGGAAAAATCTTGAAGCGTAAATTTCGCTTCAAACTTTTGATTTTACGTGTCAGTTTCGCTCTTGACGCGTGAAGTGGTCAAGCGTCAAACTGGACGCGGTAGACGCGCATTTGATGCGGTGTAAAACCCAGACAGCAAACTGACATCGAATCGACGTGGAAACGACGTCTCTCATGACATCGAAACAACGTTGATTTTGCTCATCGAATTAACGTTGAACCAACGCTTCAAAGCTAAATGAAAATCGAAAATCGGTTTGCTTTCATAACGTTGAAACAACGTTGATTTCAAGTTGATTTTCCGTTAGTCTTGAAAGAATGACGCGTCTGACGTTGGTTCAACGTTAATTCGATGAGCAAAACAAAGTCAGATCAACGTTGTTTCGATGTCATGTTTCCACGGTGATTCAATGTCAGTTTGCTATCTGGCTTTTCTTGTCACACACTGACTTTGATTCCTGTGACAGTCTTCTGTTGACCTCGTGTATATTTGATCAGTGTCTCACCTGAGCAAAGACTCGCTGATGCTGATGCTGTTGCCAGGCAACGGAGCGCCTCATCTATAAGTCATGACATCATAGAGGGATGATGGAGTGTCAATCAGCTGAGGTTGATGTGGACTAAAGAGTGTGTTCTGCTGTGTTTTAGGTTTTGTCTGATGGTGAAGAAGGGCTACAGAGATCCTCCGTATCACAACTGGATGCACGCCTTCTCCGTCTCACACTTCTGCTACCTGCTCTACAAGAACCTGGAACTCGCCAACTACCTCGAGTAAGAGCACACACACACACTGAATTACTGAAGACGACGCTGCTGCTTGTGTTTTCTGAGTGTGTGTGTGTGTGTGTGTGTTTCTGGCAGAGATATAGAGATCCTGGCGCTGTTTGTGTCCTGCATGTGTCACGATCTGGACCATCGAGGAACCAACAACTCCTTCCAGGTCGACTCGGTACGTCACACACACACACACACACACACACACACACACACACACTGCAGATGTGGAACTGTCTTGAAATGTAAAATGAAAAGTGTTTTTTGTGCATTTATTGTTTTCTCCAGCAATCCGTCCTGGCGGCTCTGTACAGCTCAGAGGGATCTGTCATGGAGGTACACACACACACACACACACACACTATTGACATGCTGATATTCATACTCATAGAGATGGGCAATGATTAATCGCGATTAGTCGTATCTAAAATAAAAGTTTGTGTTTACATAATATATGTGTGTGTGGTGTGTATAATTAATTTGTATATATAAATACACACACATGCATGTATATATTTAAGAAAAATGTGCATGTATATATTTTATATATATTTATTGACAATTAATATTATATATAAATATAAATATTTGGTATATTGATATCTTAAATATATACATGCATGTGTGTGTATTTATATACACAAAATAATTATACACACCACACACACATATATCATGTAAACACAAACTTTTATTTAGGATGTGATTAATCGCAATTATTTAAGTATGATTGAGATGCTATTGTAGTATTTATTGATATTTTCAATTAGTTTAATTTTCAGTTTTCCTTTTAATTTTAGTATGTTTTAGTACTTTTGAGTTTCCGTCTATTTTATTCATTTTGTATGTATAACCACTTTTGTTTATTTAGTTCTAGCTATTTTAATACTTCAGTTTAATAAGATCCCTTTATATTTTATTGGTTTTATTTTAGGGATGGGCAACGATTAATCGCATCCAAAATAAAAGTTTGTGTTTACATAATATATGTGTGTGCGGTGTGTATAATTATTTTGTATATATAAATACACACACATGCATGTATATATTTAAGAAATATGTGCATGTATATACTTTATATATATTTATACATAATTAATATTATACATAAATATAAATATTTGATATATTAAGAACACATTTTCTCTTAAATATATACATGCATGTGTGGGTATTTATATATACAAAATAATTATACACACCGCACACACATATATTATGTAAACACAAACTTTTATTTTGGATGCGATTAATGGTTGCCCATCCCTATTTTATTTCAGTTATTGTGTCTAATAACTCTGTTTGTCTTGTGTTAAAGCAGTGTTTTGAGCAGTTGTTTTACAGTATGTTAGTTACCTCACTAATTAAGCCACACAGAAGCTGTTGTTGTGGTTGATTGACAGATGAGTGGGTGTGTGTGTGTGTGTGTGTGTGTGTGTGTGTGTGACAGATCATTGAAGAGTTTGGTTCATCACACTTGTGATCGTCTGCTGCCCTCTGCTGGTCAACTGACTCAAACACACTCAGTGACTCAGTGTGTGTGTGTGTGTGTGTGTTTCAGAGACATCACTTCGCTCAGGCCATCGCGATCCTCAACACACACGGCTGCAACATCTTTGAGAAGTTCTCTAGAAAGGTGAACCTTCTGCATCTTGTTTAGTTTTTTCTGGTTTAGAAAGGAGATATAAATCATTCTACGGTCGTTCTTCTTAAAGCGACAGGGTTTATTTACCCAAGCAAAATAAATCCATTGAAAAACAACACACGGCACACTTATACTGTTGACAATCTGGCATGTTTCATTGCGTTATCACAAATACAACAAGCACAACTACGCAAAATGCTTTCTAAATCTTTAACTAATTGTGTCATTATCTTATAGTATTTCACTTTAATATGTAATTCAATAAAATTAAGTTTTCTTAACTTTTACTGCGCCATTGCTGCCCCATGATGCTTTGCTCTGGGCGTTCCAGGATTATCAGCGGATGCTGGATCTGATCCGAGATATAATCCTGGCCACAGATCTGGCTCATCACCTGAGGATCTTCAAGGACCTGCAGAAGATGGCCGACGGTGAGACGCCAGTGTGTGTGTGTGTGTGTCTTTCCTTTCCTGAAATGCATCTTTTTAAAGGTGTATTGTGTAATATTTGACAGATTAGTTGACAGAAATGAAATATCATATACATAACTACACTGTAAAAGTGAATATGCTTTATCTAATCAATAAAATTGTGGCAACAGATTACAAGCAATATTATTTATTAAATTGAACAAATTAGAATTGAGTAATAGTTAATGAAATTAATGTTCTAATTAATTCTAATTTCTACAATTTAATAAATAATATTGCTTGTAATATGTTGCCACAATTTTATAGTTTAGATAAAGCATATTATTTTTTTCAGTGTAGCTGAAGTCAGCCAATAAAACACTGACACTATGATGAACAAGTGACTATAATATTCGCAATAACATTATTTACTGAATGATAAAGTCATTTATCTTTGTAAAGAAACCTCAGTGCTGAACTGGCTCGCCCACCGTCACTTCTGTTAAGTGTAGTTCGCAACCTCACCACTAGATGCCGCTAAAGCAGCTTTAATTGATGTGACACATTCCACCTGTGTTGTCCAAGCATTTACAGTCACAGTATCAGATAGGTTTATTTTTTAATAATAATAAAAATAATGTTACAAGTCATTAAATATGTTATAAAAAATAAAAGTTTAAAAATATAATTTATGAATTAAAAAATTCAATGTCTCATTGAATTAAACTCAAGTATGATATTCAGTCAGGAGATCTGAGAAGAGTCCATGCATTGATTTGTGCACCAATAACAGAAGTGTAAGATCAATCTTATATAGATTGAGGAGACAACGTCAGTTTAACTAATGAAATATAAATCACCTAAATCACCATCCCTTCATGATTTGTGTGTGTGTGTGTGTGTGTGTGTAGTTGGATATAACCAGAAGAATCAAACACATCGTAGTCTGTTGCTGTGTCTGCTGATGACCTCCTGTGACCTCTCAGACCAGACCAAAGGCTGGAAGACCACCAGGAAGATTGCGGTACACACACACACACCCACACACACACACATTGACTCACTCCCACACACTGTCTCTCGCTCACTCTTCTGTTGTTGTGTTGCAGGAGTTAATCTATAAGGAGTTTTTCTCTCAGGGTGATTTGGTGAGTTGAACTTTAGCCTATGATTTCTTGAATGAGAATGATCACATGACCAACGATCACATAAATCTACACAGCCAGCATGTGACCGACCTTCAACATTGAGAAATGGTTTAAAATAATGTCAGTCGCTGCTTCAACAAAATACTTATAAATCACTGTTGAAATCTCAATAAGATGTTGATAAGATGCTAAACAGTGTTGCATTATCAACTCGATTCACTGAATAAATATTAAACTGCGGTCCAGGTTTCATTAATCACTTATAGATTTGAAAGCGAAATCTAAAAAAATTTATTATTCTTTTACATCATAGCATGATTTTATTGCCTTAATTTCCAGGTTTACCAACCCTGTAAAGCTTGACATATTACATTTTATTTACTTTACTTACAAAGTTATGGAACATTTAGATCAAATATGGGAATCTAAAAAAGTTAGCGTGTGTTTTAATGTTTAAATATGATCCATCAGGCTTTTATGGCTGAGAATATGAAGGAAAATGTCATTCATAGACTCAAACTGAGCAAAAATATGAAGTTTGCTGCAGATGCTGACATTAAAATGAAATTCTGAACTTATAATGTAAATCAAGCAGATCTTTATATTAGAACAGTGGATAGTTTAGTTAGTTTTATTATCAAAGTTTATTAGAATTTTATATATCAAATTTTATTATTTACAAATTTATATCAAATATCAAATTTTATTATCAAATTTTATTTTATTAGAACAGTGGATAGTTTAGTTAGTTTTATTAACAAATTTTATTATAATTTTTTATATCAAATTTTATTATTTACAAATTTATATCAAATATCAAATTTTATTATCAAATTTTATTTTATTAGAACAGTGGATAGTTTAGTTAGTTCTATTATCAAATTTTATTATAATTTTTTATATCAAATTTTATTATTTACAAATTTATATCAAATATCAAATTTTATTATATACAAATTTTATCATCAAATTTTATTTTATTAGAACAGTGGATAGTTTAGTTAGTTTTATTATCAAATTTTATTAGAATTTTATATATCAAATTTTATTATTTACAAATTTATATAAAATTTTATTATCAAATTTTATTTTATTAGAACAGTGGATAGTTTAGTTAGTTTTATTATCAAATTTTATTAGAATTTTATATATCAAATTTTATTATTTACAAATTTATATCAAATTTTATTATCAAATTTTATTTTATTAGAACAGTGGATAGTTTAGTTTTATTATCAAAGCTCTGTATTATAAACATATAATGCAATGCAATACAAAGATGATTGACAGATGAATGAATAAACCTTCTTTAAAAGCCTGATGAACATGTTCAATGAGTGCAGATTTGACAGAATAAAGACACATGAAGCTTGAGATGAAGGATGACGTTTGTACAGTCATATAAAAGACTTTTACTTGATAAAAACACAGGACTGGATTGTGTGTTTGTAGGAGAAGGCGATGGGGAACAGACCCAGTGAGATGATGGACCGAGAGAAGGCCTACATCCCTGAACTCCAGATCAGCTTCATGGAGCACATCGCCATGCCCATATACAAGTCAGAGTCCATGCTTTTCACTTTAACCACTGTTTACATCCAGAACTCATTCCAGTTTGTCTTATAATACTATCAAGCATATACAGTGGTGTGAATAAGTTTGGACACCCATGCTAAAGTTGCCTAAAAAGAGGAATAAAAAATCATCTTTTGGATATTGATCTTAATGCCTTAATTAGAAAAATGAGGAAAACTCCAACCTTTAAGGACACCAATTTTCTTTGTGAATGAATAATGTATCATAAATAAATAAATGTTTTTCCTTAAAATACAGGGTGCATAAGTCAGGACACCCCTATGTTAAATTCCCATAGAGTCAGGCAGATTTTTATTTTTAAAAGCCAGTTATTTGATGGATCCAGGATAATATGCATCCTGATAAAGTTCCCTTGGCCTTTGGAATTAAAATATCCCCACATCATCACACACCTAGAGATTGGCATGGGATACTTTCCATTAGATCATCTTTCATATTTTTCTTCGTATTTCTTCATACTCTTTGTATTTTAATTCCAAAGGCCAAGGGAACTTTATCAGGATGCATATTATCCTGGATCCATGAAATAACTGGCTTTTAAAAATAAAAATCTGCCTGACTCTATGGGAATTTAACATAGGGGGGCAATGACTTATGCAATTTCAACAAAAATACATCCAATGTGAGGTGTCATGCAGGGAATTGTGGGAATGTCAATTTACATTTTTCACTGTACATTGTACAATGACTTCCAAAAAGTAGTATTTAAATTTAAACAGTATTTTACTGTAAAATTGTATTAAATCACTCACTACCTGATTTAGGTGTCTTTTAATATATATATAAATCAGGTAGGGAGTGATTGAATAATAATTTAATCAGGTGGGGAGTGATTTAATTATTAAATATTATATATATTAATAAATAATTAATTATTAATTATTAAATAATAATAATATTATTATATATATTAATTAATTATTAAATAATAATATTATATATATATATATATATATATAATTTATTATGTTTTATTATATAATAAAACATAATAATAATATAATAAAACATAATAATAAATTAAACATTTATATATATATATATATATATATATATATATATATATATATATATATATTTTACATTTATTATTATGTTTTATTATTATATTATTATTATCTTCCTTTAGGGAGGGGTGAAGGGAGGGAGAACAGGGTGAAAAGGTTTACTGTGTTTTACATGATTGTTATTCAGTATGTCATTTTATGTGATATGTAAACTGAAAAATTAATAAATATATTATAAAAAAAAATGTGTATTAAATATACAGTTAGATCTGTCACAGTTATAACCATTTAACAGTCTTTTACCATTAAAATCATGATCGTTTTTTACAGCGTATGTATTGTTCCTCTCCTCTCGGATGATTTGTCCCAGGCTCCTGCAGGAACTGTTCCCGCGCTCAGCCGAGCTTTACGAGCGTGTGGCCGCCAACCGCGAGCAATGGGCCAAAGTCTCCAACAAGTTCACCATCCGCGGGCTCCCGAGCAACAACTCGCTGGACTTCCTGGACGAGGAGTTCGAGCTCCTGCAGTCGCAGGGCGCCTTCGGGGACGAGTCGCATCGCATGAACGGCTGCCTGGACGACGACTGCAACAAACACCACCAGTGACATCACAGGTCAAAGGTCAGAGTTACGTCTCGCTGACAGTCACGAGGAAAGGTTCGTCTTCGCGCTGAACATTTGGACAGAAAAATAGTGTGAATTTGCCTAAAAACTTCAGCGAACTTATTTTGATGACTGAATATACTTAGATGCTCAAACCCGTAGTGAAACGTTGTGTCAGCTGAGAGTTCTAAAGAGAACCGTCACAGTGTTACAATGTTACATTTTTTAGAACTTATTGTTTCAAAGCAGCTTCACAGTAACAAACAGGATGTAACAGAATCACTAATGCATACCAGACAAATTAGCTCTAAAAATCGTCCAGTTTTCCCACTGTTTACACGCACCAGGAGAAGCTGAAGGAAAACCAAGCCACATCACGGAAATGAACGTTTTGTCTCTCAGGCGTCAGATTTCCCCAATCCTCTGAGATACGAGGCGAACGGAGACCGAGACGCCTTCTGAAACTCTCTGTACATACACTCGTGTGTTTTAAAGGGCTACGCGGCCCTCACACTTTTCTTTCTCAGGATGGCAGAATGTGTGCGTCAAATGGATCTTGCCTTACAAAAGTTTGCGTTGCCTTCCTGAGGGACTGTATAAAACATTCAGCCTGTCTGTGCACAGTTCGGGATATATGGGGATATCCGTCCGCAGTGTGTACGTGTGTGTTTGCACAGGTGTGACTGTACGTGCATTTGCCAAAATCTGCAGAGGAACGGGACATGATGATGTCTGTTTTATGAAAAATGTGACTTTGCTTGAACTACTTTCTCTCTCACGGGTTAACCTGCAACCAAGTGTGAATTTCACCATATTTCACCCTAAAATCAAAAGAATAAAAGACATGAAATTTTGCTTTAGAGAAATCACAGATGGACACGTACACAGTAAAAAATGCTGGGTTGTTTTAACCCAAAACATTGGGTTAAAAATGTAATATAAAAATGTAACTCAATGGCTGAGTTTGTCCATATTTGACCCAAAATTGGGTTAAAACAACCCAGCATTTTTAGAGTGTAGTGTCGGACCAGATCCGGGCCTTATGTGGATTCCAGATCTTGGCCGACACTACGTTGCCGTCTGGGATAAAGCCTTTTTTAGGACCAATCATCCTGTCCTGACATCATTTTTGTCTGTCATTTAACCCTCAGGTGCTCTTCGCTCATTCCTGACCGAAAAATTTTCTGTTTTGAATTATTAAAAATCACAGCTTCATCGGAATGTTACGAAATTTGGTGACTTTTATGGCATTATGTATGTGAACACACAAAAAAATTGAGGTCATGATCTGAGCATGCTAAGTGGTCTTAAAAAAATAGTCACTCTTTGGTCAAAAATGATCCCCATAGGAAATGAATGGGAAATTGTAAAAAAATGAAAAAAAATTGTGAATTTTTTTTTGTCAATTTTTTTTTATAAGAAATAGATTTTGAGATTGTTTCAACTATATATTAAAATCTACCAACAAAAAAAAATGTGTTGATAAACATCTGGGGAATTCACATGCCTCTCCATAGAGAGCTGTACATGCCATCTAGTGGTTACACCATGATTCTACACTTTTTCTCTATACTGTAACCAGATGGTGCTAATTTACTTCAAAAAATATTTTTTTTCCTGAAGGCCTAGACTCTATATTAAACTAAAATACTAAATAAAATATATATAGAAAAATATATATATATTTTCCATGGCAAAAATAAACCATAAATATTGCATAAATATTAATAAATTCAATTAAATTGTCTCAAAATACTAAATTAAAAAGAATAAATATTATAGAACAAAAATAAATTGCATTGGTTTTACTGGGATGGAGAAAATTTCATTTTTAGGTGTCCGGTCACTTTTGACTGGGAAGATAACAAGTGCGACTCCGAAAACGAAGAGCACCTGAGGGTTAATTTGTTATTATTATTGTAGGATTAGTAACAATTAAAAAAAACCTTGTGTGTGTCAGAATTGCGTGATATAAACTTGCAAAAAAATAAACTCAAAATCAGAGTCAGAATTGCATTTTTAAATCTCGTAATTCTGACCTTATAACACGCAATTGCACATATATATCATGCATTTCTGAGATAAAATGACAGAATTGTGAGATAAAAAAAAGTTTTTTTTTATTTTTCATCATGTGGCTGGAACAAGCTTAATGAGTCTAAATGTTTAATTGTCATGAAATTAATGTCATAGTGCAAAAAAATGTTAATGGCCCGAAAAATGAAAGTCATTGATTTTAGATGAAATATGTCCGTTCTGGGGAAACTGTACTGATGTTTGACCGTAAAATGACGTTTGAGAAATGCATTTCTCTTTAACCCGAAACACGAGAGTAAAACTACTGTTTCAGTGAGCCAGAGATCCTTTACACACCTTCTCAACATTAAACTAGATTTATCAGTTAGTATTTATGATAAACCATCAGTCCACTATTAAAGTTACAGGTGAACGTTCAATGGAAGGAAATGTTTTGGATTTCTGGCTTTTGAACGTTTCATTTTTCTAACGATTTCTGCTGTATTTCAAAGGAAAAAAACACACACATGTTTAAAATAAAACCATGCTGGCAGTCAACTTTAAATAATTTAAATGTTTTCTTATAGAGTTTCTTATTTCTCCATTGTATTTTAAGTTGATGTTATTCTGACAGATATGATGCTATTGTTTTCTTGTGCAATAAGTGGTTTTTGCGTCGCCTCGTGTACATAACATACGTTTCTACAGGATTACTTTTTACACACACTTTGATTCTATTTTCTGGTATTTGTACACGTTTGTACTGTAGGTGGCGGTAAATAACATTGTTTTTTTTTTTTTTTGTTTGGAATAAAAACCTCTCGTGTCCTACATACACGGCTCTTCTGATGTTTTTGATTAAAGGGGGGGGGGGGGGTCGATTGTGATTTCACTTTTTTCATTTTAAATAGTGTATAATGCTGTTGGTGCATGAACAGTATCTGCAAAGAGATATCGTCTTTTAAAGGGTACATATAGTGCTTTTAAATCATTCATTTTTACTTATAAATCATACATTTGTGGTCTATATAAAGCATAACTGCAATGCTTGGGTCTGAATTCCTCATTATTATAGCTCAACAGGCCCCTTTTCTACCCCTTTTCTGATGTGCTTCTGTGAGCAACCCGTTTCGAAGCGTCCCCTTTAAATAAAAAGGAGTTGCGTCTTTCCCCGCCCACTCTCCAGGTCGCTGAGTTCACGGTCGGTTCAACTCCCCGCGTTCAGCCATTATTGTAGTTTGATAAGAGATATACGATTACTATAGTTTCAAAGAACATTTTTATTCACACGTCAACAAAATGTCAACAAAAGACTTGTCCATCAAGCGTTACGTATTCGAGCCAGAGCGAGCGATTTGAAAAAGACGACGACGAACCTGCAGAACAACGTCTTCATATGGATGCAGTGGTATGTAACGTTAAGTTAACTATGTTGTGTTATTAGTGAAAGTCGACTATTTCTCTTGTTAAAACAAGCACTCTGACAAGATAAATGACTGCGGTCTGATCTTACCACTAAAAATCTGTATGATAATAATATGATAACTTGCGTTTAGAAAGCGTCAGAAAACACAGCAGCTAATGATAGAAGGAATGTCCTTATTTGTCAGTTCCGCTGCAAATACTGTGACGTAATTGTTCAAAAAACGTAATAGACAACAGGAAAATCCGAACAGGTTGAAAAATATGACCAAAACAGAATATAAAGATATAAACGAAGCACCCGAAGAGAATAATTTCATCTTTTCTGTACTTATAAACACTCCAAATATACAACAAAATGCATTTAAGGGCTAAAAAAGTGGATTTTTCATGATATGTCTCCTTTAAAACTCAGGAAGTATATTGCCTACAAAAACGACTCAATTGGGACTACAGCTGGGTTTCTAACCCACGAGTTCAACACCGGATTCAACAAGAAACTGCTACTAAAACATGAAGCAGTTCCGACTTTAAAACCAGAGGCAGCAGTTGTTGGGCCACAACCTGTAAGTAGGCTAAGACTTAATCGTTTTAAATGTATTTGCATGTATATTTCTAGATGTAGCCTGTGTTTTATTTTATTTTTATTTTTTCCAAATGCCAGCGCTGGATTTATAGCCACTAGGCTACTAGTTATGCTAGTATTTTTGTATCGACGACAAACGCATACAAACATTATGGACCTGAATTTTTTATAAGTACTAATGTTGTAAATGTATTTTTCATGTTTTATGACGTTATTTTCGATTTGATCAAGAACGTAAACTTGCCAACGCTGTTTGTGTTTAACATTAGTAGCCAGTCAGTTGCTATTGTGTAAAACAAACGTATATAAAGTTAAAAAATGTTGCAAATTATCATTCAGAAACGTTTAGTAAGAGCCGTGTGTGGTGAGGTTCTCCACCAAAGCATTTTGAGAGTCGCTTCGGAGTCGGTGCCTGCATGCCAACCAGTCCCTGCGTCCCAATTCGCTTACTTATACTACGCCCTAAAAGTATGTACTCTTTTTGTGAAGAAAAAATGCATACTTTTGAGTATGTAGCAAAAAAGTAGGCAGGCTTTGGGACATACTATCACGTCATCTTTAACGGACGGCTCTGTCGCGTGCATCCTGTCACCATAAACTGTCCTGTCAATCATCTCGTCACAGTTAAAATCCTCCATTCAATCTAATTTGATTTCCTACCGTATCGGAGCACGTTAATCTGCCAGTCAGGGGTCTTTCATGTGTATACTTTCCTCGTGTTTTGCAATTTGAATATAATGATGCATTTAAAAAGTAATGGCTAAACATATCCTTACACAAGCTCACAATGCTGCTGCAGATGCAATATAATGTGGAGAACATTGAATAAATTAATTTCGTCAGGTCAGATAGTGTTAATTAATCACTCAAAGCTCTTTATCTAAACCTCTCAACATAACCGCGGGACTCGCGCGTCCTCCGTGTCTGTAGTTTTTTAACACGTTTTACTCGTGTTTGTAGTTCTAACCGAATCCTCGTTCAACGCGCAAAGGGTTGTGGGCAATATCCATAGACAGTAAAATTATAAAAGTAAGAGCGATCATATATATGGGCGATTTTTTAGCACTTCCGTCCCTGACGCGCAGACTCATACAGAGCTAGACTACGTAGATGTGACGTGAGTGACCCGTTTGATTTCTAGTGCGGTGGCATGCGAAATCTGAATCATTCCCTCCTGAAACATGCGCAGAGGCAGAGAGTATGAATAGCTGTCCACGGGCTAGGAGAAGGAGACAGGTTTGCTAGGTATTCTGATTAATTATTTTGTCATTTTGCCTCCACGTTTCCCGATTGCGTGCGAGCTTCTTCTCGTGTCCATACGGTAATCTCAAAACTGTGCGACAGAGAGTCGCGTGGGTATGACGCAATCGTTAGCCTACTTTCACTAAAACTGCTTCTACGGGGCCATAACATAAGCTACAAGGTAATGGAGCTATTTATACATTGTCGAGTTTCTTTAGAAATAAATAAAGGACAAATGGGGTCTTCAAACGCCTCAGATGTAAAGTTATTCACTGTCAAAGTGACGCCAAAATGAACGGGAGTCAATGGGAATGCTAACGCAAGTGAAGTTCTGCCACAAGATGTCAGCTCCCACGAGGCTTCAACTTCCGCTCGATGGATTACCGCAATATCAGCCGTTAGAGTGTGCATCGATCTACACTTCGGATTCTGACCGGAAAAGTAGAACATCCGGGTATCTTTGAAATACTCATTTCAACATACTACGGTATTTTCGAATACTATTTAGGACGGATAGTATGCGGTTCGCGGCCGGGAAACTGATTCCAAAGCGGCACCAACTCTTTGCTGGACTAGAACCGTTCTTTTACACGTCATGATTACGTCGGGGCCTGGGGTGGGTTTATATGTGCTCTAAACATCTTTTCTGACCATCGCAAAGCCAGGAGAAACTGCAGAAACACGCAAGCGTTTTTATTTATTTCTTTTTTATTTGAAAAATAAGCAAAGGAGAAAACTGTCACGATATAGAACAAATAAATGGAAAGAAAAAAGACACAAGACAGGGGTACATAACTTATCAGAAAAGATTACATATCAAACGAAAAGATTAAAAGACTTACATATTTCATTTGTTTTTAAAGTTTTTTTGGTACACGACGAGTTAGAGATAATCCCAAAGCGACGTACTTGCAAGCGTTTCTAGCGACGTACATAGTGACGTAACGACGTCGTTAACTGGGCGCTCTAGTCAGTGGAAAAACAAACGGGTTCAGTTGAACCAACTTTGAGCCAGGGGTACTTGAGAATGGATGAAGAGTGGAGGAGGGATGCTGCTAAACCATCAATGGATTGAGGTGAGACTGAATCTACACTAATCATTGATTGTTGAGTGCTCTCCACCCGTGTTAAAAATCTGATTGTGGTCCTGCCATCCCGAACTTTGTTAACAAAACATCATTAAATTTCACTGCCGCAACGCGTGTGTTCATAGCACTTTTTTCACTCCTTTAGTGGAGTATCATGTGTTGTATGTAAAGGTTAAAGGTGGTATTGGGTTTGTCCAGTAGGGGGCGGTGGCGCACTGTGTCGTGGGCTGTTTTTTATCATTATTAAAAGTAAATAACAGTACAATCAAAGTAGCACAAAAAATCTCGAAAAATAATCAACAGTACAGTTAAAGTAGTAAAAAAATATACAAAGAAAAAAAAACACAAGACATTTAATCACATAAACACATTAAAAGTAGAACAAATAAGCACAGTTTTAACAGCTTTTTTGTTTTGTATAGAAGACAGTAGAAATATAGTGTTCCTTTTCAGTTTTTAGCACAGAAAAGAGAGTTTTTTTATTACTGAATTTACATTTATGGATATGGAATTTGGCAACGAATAAGATTAGGTTTACTGGAAAGAGTGCACTACTGTCCTTCCCACAGTCACCAAAACAACCAAAAATTACATTTTTGTAGTACAGGGAGAATATTTTCAACTAAAAATGAATTAATGTGTTTCCAGAACTTATTTGTGAATTCACAAGACCAAAATAAATGTGAGATAGTTTCAGGATGTAAGCCACAAAAGGAGCATTTTATATCAATGTCATTCTTAAACTTATTTAAGCAAACATTTCTGGGGTAAAACCTGTGTAGTGAGTTTTTCCTTGGTATCTACGACACATCATCATGCTTAAGCTTTTAGTTGTCCTATATTCTTAAAGGCATACTCCACTTTTTTTGGAAATAGGCTCATTTTACCACTCCCCCAGAGTTAAACAGTTGAGTTTTACCGTTTTCAAATCCATTCAGACGATTTTCTGATATTTATAAGAATATCAGTAACCAGACAGTTTCTGGTCTCATTGACTTCCATAGAAGGAAAAAAATATACTATAGAAGTCAATGAGACCAGAAACTGTCTGGTTACTGATATTCTTATAAAATATCAGAAAATCGGCTGAATTGATTCAAAAACGGTAAAACTCAACTGTTTAACTCTGGGGGAGTGGTAAAACTAATTTCCATAAAAAAAAGTGGAGTATGCCTTTAAATCCTTAAATATTTTGATCATGCTAAATCCAACTTGCTGTCCCACATTTATTGTGCACTTTTGGGGGGTACATCTGAGATAGAGCCCCTCGTCAGTGTGTGTGTGAGTGAGAGTGAACATTTGTTTGTGTTTGTGTGTGTGTGTGTGTGTGTGTAAGCTCCATGTGTGTCATAGGTCACGCTGCACTAGACAGATGGATGAGGAGTGTATAGTGAGACGCTTTTATAAGAACAGCCGAACAGTCGTTTGCATTTCAGTGTTGGACATTGAATAAAATAAAACACACAGTGGCGTATGTACTGTACCAGTGTTATTTTAGTAGTATTTATATAGCTGTTATATATAGTCAAATCAGTACTAAATATTAATTGTCTTTTGAGTTTGTTTTAATAAGAGCTTTAGTCATTTTCATTTGTTTTTTTATATTTCATATAGGGCTGTGCAAAAATTAATTGTGATTAATCGCATCCAAAATAGAAGTCTGTGTTTACATAATATATTTGTGTGTGCTGTGTATAATTATTTTGTATATATAAATACAAACACATGCATGTCTATATTTTAAAAAAATGTGTTATTCATATATAAAATATTTATATTTATACAATATAGAATATGTATGTATATATATATATATATATATATATATATATATATATATATATACGGAATTTAAGCGCAAGTAATTCTTAAATATATACGTGCATGCATCGGTATTTATATATACAAAATAATTATATACAGCTCACACAAATATATTATGTAAACACAGACTTTTATTTTGGATGCGATTAATCGCAATTAACTTTTGCACAGCCCTTTAACGGCAAACAGTATTTGAACTCCAGTGCTGTTTTCTGATTGGTCAACCCAGTGTTGAACTACTTCCTGTATGAAATCGATTATAGCGATCATAAAGTAACCCAAACACACGCATGTAAAAACTTATTTTCCATTCTCTATCAATCATGTTTTCAGTGTCCAGCGTCCCCGTAAGAAGGTTGCGTCTCCTCACGTAGTCTTGCTCCGAGCGCTCTGATTGGTGGAAACCGTCACCCGTCCATGTCACATGACGCATTACATCACTGGATTGAGGTCAGGCCTGGATTAGACCGAGAGAGAATGGAGAGATTAGGAGCTGTTAGTGCTCAAAAACAGGAGGAGAAAGGAAAGAGGAAAAAGAGAACGAGTGAGACACATTGAACATATGCACTCTCTCAAACAGATTTAGTGATTTAGTTTGTGTACACATGCGCTTTGTTGTGTGTTAATGGCCTGCTTGTTTGGAAAGAGTTTGTCCAGCTTCAGTGATTTAACATTACTTTTATATTCGGGGATTGTTTTATGATGTTCATCCTCATTGAAGGATTAAACACAGATTTCTCTGCAAAATATAGTTATACGGTTCAATTCAAAACACATAATGACCATATGTTCTATATTGTGACCAAAAATAGATATATACACATTAAAAAAATAAAATAAAATATGTGATTCATTAATGAAGGTAATGTAAATAGTGCTCTTCTGGCTAAAAAGTTAAATTGTTCAAGTTGATCTGTCTGCTCTCCAGCTGAGTGTTGCTGTGATATCAATATATTGACATTATTATTATTGTATAAAATTCATTGGTTTATATTTGCCTGATAAAATGCATCCGTCACTGTTTGGAAAAGAAAGATGTGAGGTTTGTTCAGACATGATTTCATAAACACTCATTATGTTTCATTAATGATTAGAGCCTGATATGTGGAATTATAGGGGAAATCGTGTTTGATTGATATATTACACAAAGAGCAGGTGAGCTTCTCCACAGATGTTTGTTTGGCTTTTTTAGAGACGTTTGATGACATAAAATGAGAGATGAGAAATGATTCAGACTATATGTAAGTCACTGTACATATACAGTATATAGACAGTTATAGTACTATTTATAGATATTAGTACTGTCAAATCGATTAATCGCATCTACACTCTCAGAAAAAAAGGTACATAAGCCGTCCCTGGGGCTGTACCTTTTCAAAAGGTAAACTTTTGTCCTTTTTAGGTGCTAATATGTACATTTTAAGTGTTAATATGTATTTTAGGTGCTGATATATACATTTCAGGATTTTAGGTGCTAATATGTACATTTTAGGTGGTAATATGAACATTTTAGGTGCTAATATGTACATTTTAAGTGTTAATATGTATTTTAGGTGCTAATATGTCCATTTCAGGAGCTAATATGTTCATTTTAGGTCATAATATGTACATTTTATGTGGTATTATGTCCATTTAAGGTACTATTATGTCCATTTTAGGTGGTAATATGTACATTTTAGGTGATAATATGTACATTTAGGTACTAATATGTACATTTTAGGAGTTAATATGTACATTTCAGGTGCTAGTATCTACATTTTAAGTGTTAATATATATTTTTGGTGCTAATATGTCAATTTCCATAGCTATTAGGTCCATTTTAGGTCATAATATGTACATTTTAGGTGGTAATATGTTAATTTTAGGTGATAATATGTACATTTTAGGTGGTAATATGTCCATTTTAGGTACTATTATGTCCATTTCAGGTGCTAATATGTACATTTTATGTTCTAATATGTACCACTAAGGTACCAATATGCAGCCTTTGGGTACAAAAGTGTCCCTTTTGAAAAGGTCCAGCCCCAGTGACAGCTTTTGTACCTTTTTTTCTGAGAGTGTAACGTAAGTTTGTAAATGTAATATTTATGTGTTTGTGTGTGTGTATAGATATGTGTGTATTGCACATATACAAACACAGATTTATTGATGGTTTTGACAGCACAGGAATGATGAATGTCTGAAGCGGTTTAATCTGCACTGAAGCGTCTCACAGGAAACTGAAGGTCTTTACGGGAGGTAGAGTTCAGGTAACGTCTGTCCAGCGTCAGTCGCTCATGAAACTCACTGAGCGACACGAAGAGAGTGAAAGAGACTGAGAAAGACTGAAGTGAGAGACAGTAATCCAGACTAATTCACTTTGTACAGCGCTGGACCGTAAGAGGATTGAAACATTTTCTAAATTAGATCAGTAAAAATAACAAACTGCAAACCAACACAGAGACAGACAGACAATTACTACAGACAGACAGACAGACAGACAGACAGACAGACAGATAGATAGATAGACAGACAGACAGACAGACAGATAGATAGATAGATAGACAGACAGACAGACAGACAGACAGACAGACAGACAGATAGACAGACAGACAGACAGATACTGTAAACAATGAACATTTGCATTTTACTAACATTGTCAAAGATAATAAATGCTGTAAGAAATGTATTGCAGTTTAGTGTATCGTAGTTTATGTTAATGTTAACCAATGAGAACTAAATGTTACCTTTCAATTCTACAGTTCAGAGATAAAAGCCAAATATGAAATTATTAATTATTAATAAGACTGTGAGTCTCTATCATGACTTCAGTTCGCTTGTGTTTTACAGGTGAGACGCGACTGATGATGAGGAGGATGATGACGAAGGTGGCGTTTCAGGATCATTTCTTCAAATTAGGCTGCAGGTATTAAATTCTTCTCTCCCAATTAAAACACACACACACACACACACTTACAAACACACAAACTTTTGGAACCGTAATTTAAAAAATGTCCATATTTGTTTTTAATTTTCAGCCATTCTGCCACAGTTGTGTGTTTAAGTGTGTGTGTGTGTGTGTGTGTGTGTGTGTGTGTGTGTGTGTGTGTGTGTGTGTGTGTGTGTGTGGTGCTGGGGATTAGGAATCGATTAAAGGCAAATTGAAGGAACTCCAGCTCTGGTGTGTCTGTGGATTAGAGGGAAAGAAATGAATCATATTTTAAGTCCTGAGAGTCTCTGAACCCGTCTGCACTGGACATGCCATATGCTGCATCCATGCAGATTATACACACACACACATTCTCTCCTACACACACGCACACACACACACACACACACTTCTGTGACTCTTCTTTCCATCTAACATGTTTATTTCTGCATCTCTCTTTCTCATAAAACATGATGGACAAACACATGACTGTTTAATTAGTATATGTGTGTGTGTGTGTGTGTGTGTGTGTGTGTGTGTGAAAGAGAGAGAGTACATGCATCAGACATTTTCATTGGGCGAAACTAATTTAAAAAAAATATCCAGGTCATATTTAATCATAAATTTAAAAAAAATATATGCATAAAGAAAATAGAGCTTCTATTAGGATTGAAATATTTAGCCATTTAAATAGTTTGTTTTTTTAGGGCTGTCAAAATGATTAATTGCAATTAATCGCATCTAAAATAAAAGTTTGTGTTTACATAATATATGTGGGTGCACTGTGTATAATTATTTTGTATATATAAATACACACACATGCTTGTATATATTTAAGAAATATTTTCATGTATATTCTGAAATGGATTTATATATAATTTACATTATATATAAATATAAATATTTTATTTATAAATAATATTTTTTTTTCTTAAATATACATGCATGTGTTTATATATATATATATATATATATATATATATATATATATATATATATATATATATACAAAATAATTATACACAGTGCACACACATATATTATGTAAACACAAACTTTTATTTCGGATGCGATTAATTGCGATTAATCGTTTTGACAGCCCTAGTTTTTTTATTATTATTATTGATAATTTATTAATGTATTTCATGAATAAAACACTTATGCATGCGAGGATTTACTTGTTGTTTGTTTGTATGCATCTGCATTTATCTTTTTTTTTCTTTTGTTCTTTATGTATTTATTAATTTGTTTGTTTTTTAACACACTGTAAAAATATTTTTACATTTTGTGATTTGTTATCACAACATTTTCTTTTGTCAAATCACATTTATAATAATTTATTTAGTTGAGATAACTTATTATTTTGAGTTTCTGATGATCAAATTAATCTCCTTCATTGTATTAACTCACTTTTTCCAGTTCAATCAACTTAAAAATTTTAAGGCAACCCAGCTTACTTACTTTTTTAAGTTAAACCAACAATATTTTTTACAGTGACAAGTATGTATATGCTGGTTATTTTTTATGTAGGCATGTTTGTTTAATCAGTGATGTATTTATTCATTCATTCATTTACTACCAGTCTTTTACACCCATTATTTTTACTGATTTGAAAAGATCTTTGTAAAAAAAAATACTTAATTAAAAATTAATCGACTTTATTTATGGAAAGAAAAGTTTATTTATAACTCATTGAAAGTCTACAAGACTCTAGAAGCAAACACAATGAAAAAGCAGGACATTACAAACAGAAACAGAGAAAAAAAGTTGATTTTTGAAAAATGATGATTTAGTACAAACAGACATTAAGAGCGTCGGAGCCTATAAAAGCTGAAAACCCCTGAGATTGACGAATAAAACAGACACTGATTGTTGGCAGAATCTAAACGTTAAGAGTCAGAGAGTTTAATTCCATGCAATGATTTCATTCAAGTAAAGTTTGATATTGAAAAAAAGAAAGAGAGTGTGGCGTCTCAAACAACCTAAATTATAATATCAATTAAAGAAACATAGCCATAAAACACGAATGCATCATCATCTGACACAAAGCACTTTCATCTCCGTTCTTCGGTATCAAAAGCAGCTTTTTCATGAACATATATGAGAATATGTTTCTGGAGATCCTGAACATCATCTAGTCTAATGATAACGAGACACCTCCTAAAACATCGAGACGGATGATGAAGATGATGATTGTCAGATCGAGCTAAATCTTCGCAGTTGATGATCTACTATCACCTACTCTAGACTTCAAAACACGCGAGAGTTCATCTCATCGTCTTTAGGAACATCTCCGGTCAGCTTCTGTCCAGATCTCAAAATGCCTCATTTGTGCACGAACGCTTCAGAATATGGGTTTGACGTGATCACCCTGATTCTTACAAAAATAAACGACGCTTCGCGAACCCTTTAACATCTCCACTGCGCAAAATGCGCAATAAGAAGGGTTCGTCTACGCGGTCATGTGAAGAGTGCACGGACTGTCCCTTCTGAGCGCCCTACAGGACCTGGAACTTCCAGGAGTTTTGGTCCTTGTAGTCCAGACAGTCCGCGGCGCTGAAGTTCAGTTTCCAGGACGCCGTTTGGTCTTTGTAGTCCAGGCAGTCGACGGCGCCGAACCCCAGTGACGCGGCGCTGTAGCCCTGGGACGAGAGCGAGGCGGGCGACTGGCTGAGAGCGCCGCTCATGGAGCCGGTGATGGGGCTGAGCGCGCCCCCGGTGGCCGACAGCTGCGGGTGCATGGGAGACAGGTACGAGCTGCAGTCCAGCCCGGTGAAGTAGGATGAGGAGGTGGCGTAGCCTTGCCCGTACGCCGGGGCCTGTGTGTAGGTCATGGGGTACCCGCCGGAGCGCTGAAGGCACGTCCCGGACACCGACAGCGGGTCCGGCAGCGGAGAGATGGACGCCGGGCTCCAGATGGACACGGTGGCGCTGGTGGAGCTCGGGGTGATGGAGGTCCCGGGCGGAGGCGGGGGCGGAGGAGGGCTGTAGGTGGTGCCGGCGTTGGCCTCGCTGACGCTGGGCTCGCGGGCGGGCGAGGACTTCTTCTTCGGGGGTCTAGGTTTGGTCTGGCCGCTGGTCTGCTGCTGCTGCTGCTGACGGCACTTGGCGCGCCGGTTCTTAAACCACACCTGCGGAAAACACACACGGTTACGCGACTGGACGACGCATGGAAGATGCTGATGTCTGGTGAGTTGTTTTAAATATAATTTATTTTTGTTGCTTGTTTATTTATATTTATGAAACATGTAAAGGCCTTATTTACATATCCACAAACACACACACGCATATATATATATATATATATATATATATATATATATATATATATATATATATATGCCTATATAAACTATTAAATATAAACATTTAGATGCGATCAACTGATTTGACAGCACTAATTAATATATATCAGAAATACAAATAAATAGCAAACATAAATAATTGATTAAGTGTGATTAATCGATTAATCATCATGATTAATCGATGACTCGCATCAACATGCAATTCACGATTAATCACATCTAACATAAAAGTTTAGTTATATATATATATATATATATATATATATATAGCCTATAGGCTATATTTATCGTGATTGATATGATAGCACTGTAAAAAAATATTTTCAAGATTTGCTATCACAACATTTTTTCTTTTGTCAAATCAACTTAAATAATTTATTTAGTTGAGATAACTTATTATTTTGAGTTTCTGATGAATAAATCAATCTCCTTCATTGTATTAACTCACTTTTTCCAGTTCAATCAACTTAAAATTAAGGCAACCAGGTTACTTACTTTTTTTAAGTAAAACCAATAATATTTTTTACAGTGTTGTGCCCTCTGTAATTTGTAATTAAAAATACTTATTTTTTTAATTTTTTTAATAATTAAAAAATATATCTATATAATATAGATTAATAATAATTAAAAAAATAATTATTATTAATCTATATTATATAGATATTTTTTATAAAGCAACCATAGGCTACTTACTTTTTTTAAGTTAAACCAACAATATTTTTTTAGGTGATATTTTACAATAAGGTTCCATTAGTTAACATTCCTTAACTAGATTAGTTAATATATTAACTAACAATGAACAACACTTTTAAAGCAACTATTAATCTTAGTTAATATCAATTTCAACATTTAATTATACAGTTTTAAATTTAAAAAGTAGGCTATCTATTAATATTATTTAATGGGACTGGGCTGACTTGAACTACCAATAAACTGCTGTATTTTTATTAAATAATGTTAATAAAGATTAATATTCAAATGTTTGCTTATTGTTGGCATAAATGCATTAACTCAAGTTAACTAATGGGACCTCCTTTTATGTATTACGTGTGTGCGCGCGCGCGCGTGTGTGTGCTGGCCTCACCTGTACTCTGGACTCGGGCAGGTTGATCTTGAGTGCGACCTCTTCCCTCATGAATATATCCGGGTAACGCGTCTTGGCGAACAACGCCTCGAGAATGTCGAGCTGCGCGCGCGTGAACGTGGTTCTCTCGCGCCGCTGTTTGCGTGGCGTGTCTGAAAACACACACACACACACCAACTGTTCAACATCTCGTTTTCATTGTGCATCTATCTATCTATCTATCTATCTATCTATCTATCTATCTATCTATCTATCTATCTATCTATCTATCTATCTATCTATCTATCTATCTATCTATCTATATGTCTATATGTCTATATGTCTATATGTCTATATGTCTGTCTGTTTATCCACAATATGTTCAAAAATTGTAATCATATTTTTTTACACTTGTAAAATAAAGAATATATGTAGTGTAAATGTTATGTTTTTGCTTAGTATATAAACCTTATAATTAATTAACCGGCGCGTTGTTTTTTACTTTCTTGAAAAATATATAATATTTCTGACTTTGGATTAATAAAGGTTTCACTGTGATTGATTAAACGGGAAACTCGCATTAATTATCTCAA
Organism: Cyprinella venusta; assembly: GCA_038021265.1. Classification (NCBI taxonomy): domain Eukaryota; kingdom Metazoa; phylum Chordata; class Actinopteri; order Cypriniformes; family Leuciscidae; genus Cyprinella; species Cyprinella venusta. The sequence goes on from CM075881.1 coordinate 619,998, forward strand.
TCAGCAGCATTAATTATTATAGGCTAAGTATCCGTGTTGTTTACAATGATAATTATTTCGT
>CM075881.1:625058-627558 GCA_038021265.1 Cyprinella venusta
GGCTCCTGTGCACATGTTGTGTCTGTCATGTGTTGATCAGTTCTGATAGTTCAGTGTAGTGTGTGTTAGATATGTGTGAACGTCTCTCTCGGGTCTCGAGGGTTTAGAGAGAGCTGAACTCAGGCCCTCAGCACATCTCTACTGTATAAAAACTTCAGTAACGTGTGTTTATCGGTTAAATAGTGGATCACTGGTTGAGAATGTCTTGATATCTCACTGAATTTGGATAAAAGCATCTGTCAATGCATTCATGGTACACTTCTGATCTTCTGATCTGGGAATCGAACCCCTGGTCTTGGTGTTGCGAGCGCCATGTTTGAGTTTGAGCTCTGGACACACTGGAAATGTTCAAGCATCGGCTGTGTAAATCTGCTCTAACACCCTATCATGGTATTTACAGCACTGGATACACACGCATAACACACACACACACACACACACAGTTCAGCCGATTTGTCATAATATGCTTTATCTGAAAAGTAAGTATCTTACCTCGGGATAAAGAGGGGAAAGAGGCATTTGTAGTGTGATTGTGAGCAGAGGACGCGACAGAGACGGAGAGAATGAAGGGAAGAGAAACTGACGGACACTTTAGTGTGGAGTTTAGAGGCACACAACTGAGGAGATGCTCAGAAGAACAGGAGAGTGTGTGAGACACTTGACAGGTACATGTGTGTGTGTGTGTGGAGATGAGCTGAAAGAAAAGGGCCCAGCCGAGGAAGAGGAAGGGAGTGGGCGGGGCTTATCCTCCTCATGTTTCAGTCTTGCTGTTTTGTGCTTTGTGTGTTTATTAGACATCTTGATGTTACAGTTGTGTGTGTTGGAAAGACTTCACACTAATGTTTATTAGTTAATGCACTGGAAAAAAATGCTTTTATTGTCTTGTTTCCATTCCAAATATCTAAACATTTATAGATATTAAGTCTTGTTTTCTGGTTAAATTAATCAAAATGAAGTGGGGTTTTTTTTTGCTTAAAACAAGCAAACTTTTCTTTTTAGATTCAGTTATTTGAAAAATTACTATAAAGATTATTTTTCTTAATCCATTGGCAGATTTTTAGCTTTTAAACCAACCAACAACTCACTTAAGTTTGATTAATTCACCTTAATATCTTAAAAAAAAAACAATTTCTTGTCATTTTACTCATCTAGGAAATGCATCTTGATTTAAGAATTATTAGATATTTGGAGTAGAAATAATACAACAATATTAGAGCTGGGAAACGATTAATCGCTTCCAAAATAAAAGTTTGTGTTTACATAATATATGTGTGTGTAGAATTATTTTGTATATATAAATACACACACATGCATGTGTTATTTGCATGTATATACTTTATATATATTTATACATAATTAATATTATACGTAAATATAAATATTTGATATATTAATAACACATTTTTCTTAAATATATACATGCATCTGTGGGTATTTATATATACAAAATAATTACACACACATATATTATGTAAACACAAACTTTTATTTTGGATGTGATTAATCGCAATTAATTGTTTCCCAGCCCTAAAAAATACTAATTAAGAAAATCTTTTTTGCAGTGTGTATTAACTAAGATGAACTAACCATGAGAAAATACTTTTGTTACGGTATTTATTCGTCTTTGTTAATGTTAATAATAATCCAGCTGTTCGTTGTTAGTTCACTGTGCATTAACTAATGTTAACAAATGATTTTAATAATGTATTAGTAAATGTTAAAATTAATATGAACTAATATTAATAAATGCTGTATAGAAGTATTGTTCATTCTTAGTTCATGTTTACTAATGAACCTTGTAAAGTGTTACCTGTGTGTGTGTGTGTGTGTGTGTGTGTGTGTGTTAGTGATCCAGTCCAGAGTGTGTTAGGTCACCAAAATAAAGTATATAAAGTATACTTTATAATAAGATCTCATTAACATTAGTATAGACCAACCATGCGCAATACCCATATGACAGCATTTATTAATTAACTGATAATTTATTCATATTCATTAATTCATTATAAAACGTTCAGCTCAGGTCCATTAATGTACCTACTATAAACAGAACCTTATTGTAAAGTGTAACCAATAATATTAACAATATTAACAATACAATAACCAACAATACTGTGTTAGTCGCCTAAACGCTGAAATTAATATTAACTAAGATTATTAAATGCCATAGAAGTATTATTGATAGTTTATCCATGTGAACTAAAGCAGCAATTCACTAATCAACATTAAAAATGGAACTGTTTTGTTAATTGTGTTACCAAATAAAATGTTACCTAAATAAAATAAATAAGTAGCCTTATGATATAAAAATATATGTTTTTTTTTTTTTTTTTATCTGAAGCACACACTGGCAGTTGTGAGAAATGTGATGATGTGGTTTCGTGATTGTGTTGAAGACATTCATAGATGAGCTGATGAGACATATGAAGCATCTGGACTCTGGCAGATTGATAATCCAGACAGCAGCAGGTGGCCGTCTGAGTGTGTGTGTGTGTGTGTG
>CM075881.1:632558-640058 GCA_038021265.1 Cyprinella venusta
AAAATTAAGTAACCTGGTTGACTTAAAATTTTAAGTCAATCGAAATGGAAAAATTGAGTTAATACAATGAAGAAGATTGATTTAATCATCAGAAACTCAAAATATTATATGAATTATTTAAGTTGATTATGTTGTGATTACAAATCATGAAAACATTTTTTACAGTGTATGAAGTCAGTTCTCAACATGTCGAAGAGAATCACAATAACGACCGTCTTCATATGTTGATTTATTTTAAACTTCTGATTGTAATGATTTGATGTGTAATGACACTCAGACATGTATTTGTGATCTGATTGTGTGTTTTTCTCTGTGTTTCAGGGTTTCTTACGCCAGATTCGACATAGACGCTTCTACACACACACTGAAGAACGCTCTCTTTCGTAACGACGTTCCTGTCTTTGGTGGAGAATCTCTAAAGATCTAATCTGATCTCATTCGTTTGGATTTTATTAATAAAGATACAAACATAAATGTGCATGTCATATATGACTCATTTATACAAATCAAAGTGCTTTTATAATATATTGCTGTTATAATTTTCATCAATTGTTGTCTTAAGTTATATTAATCACCAATCTTAGTTAAACAAATGTGTGAGTCAAATTAAAAAACATATTCGATGCACTTTGCCACAGAACACATGAACCCGCGGGTCAAACACAGACGTGAGGGTTTATAATAGACGCATCAGTGTCACAGTCAATCCGAGACTTTATCTGTAACCCGCTTTACACTTCTGTGAACTCTAAACACACCGACACACACCTCAGGTCAGAACCCAACACTGATTATCTTTTGCTTAATTTAAAATAAAAACAAAAACAAATGGAAACTTATTTTATGTCTAATAATTGTTGTTTTTTTCCAGGTAGGCCTACTTCTGTTTTAAAGGGTTAGTTAATTAATTCTGTGATTAATTACTGACCCTCGTGTGGTTCCAGACCCTTAAGACCTGTTTATCTTCAGAACACAAATATGGATAAAAATCATCTGAAATTCGAGAGCTGTTCATGTGAGCATCAGACAAGGGTGTTTGCTTTTTCTTTTCTTTGTTTTTTATTGCAGAGAACGGTAACATACAAAAGAGTAAGCATACATCACATAAAATGTCAACCATAACAATAATATAGGAGACAACAGATGAAAAAGATGCGTGTGAGGCTGACGCAGGAACAGGAGCTCTGACAATTCATGCTACCCATCGAGATTTGCTATTTACCGATTATGTGCATGTGCAGTTTTTTTTAAATATTTATTTTTTACAAAAGGTACATTTTCCTAGCCTGGATGCCAGCCTGAACTCCGCCCACAACATTTTTTGGACGGGAAGTTCATATTCTCATTAGAATATGAGTATGACGAAGTCAGGCTAACATTTTCCTGTTATAATATATAATTTCCCTTTAAAAATGCTTATTACCATATGGATATTTGTACCGTCAGTCAGCTGAAAAAGAATAACTGTAAATTTTCAGTTACTATGAGGAAGGGTGTACTTTGACAAGTCAAAGATAATTATTTTATGATAATTTTTACTTTTCACACCGTTTTAAAAGTAAACACAGAGTCGTCTACAGTATACAGTAGCTACTCATAACTTAGAATTGTATTATAATTGTATTTCATACGACTTTAATCGGTATTCTGTCATCAATTCGCGCCTTTACTGTCTACGATTCGCGCTATTTTTCGACCAGGAAGCAAAAATGGACAGAACGGCGTTCTGACTGGAACCGGAAGTGCTGCGCTGTGCTTACAACGGGGAAGACATTTTTGAATAAAGTTGTTATTTATTGATCACTTCATAACATTAACTTAAATTTGAACCACCGTAGTCACATGGACTATTTTAACGATGTAAGTTAGCCTGTTTACCTTTCTAGGCCTTGAAAGGGGTTATGATCGTTATGATGACGTGCGGTCAAAGGATGATCACCAAGCTCTCGGATTTCATCAAAAACATCTTAAATGGTGTTCTGAAGATGAATGGAGGTCTAACGAGTTTGGAACGATGTGAGGGTGAGTTATTATAGAAATAATAATTATAATAATTGTCATTAATACGTCTAATTAAAGTTTTTGGGTTATAGGCCTACTTCAAAAACACGTTATATAAGTGTGTGATGTGAAACACATTAAACATCGGGCAATTTATGACTATTATGAATGTAAATCTCCCTTATTACTACTTATTACTTCTAACTACATTAAAAAAAATGAAGAGTAGTATTATAATAATTATGAGCTGACGTGTATTTGTCCTGCACTGCCTCCTGCTGGTGAAGGTGCGGTATCGCATTTCCGCTGATTCTGATTTAAACACTGAAATTCCGCCGCGCACTTTTAATATCTGATCAATCTGTTGCTGTTGACACAGATATGAGATATGAGATGATATGCATCTGAATCCAGTGAAGCTGAAGCTCGATTCCCTCCTCATGCAGATCAGATCAGAAGTGTGTGACGAGTTTACCGCCATCAGAATCATCTGCAGGAGCTCTGCACAGGAAACTCTGCAGCATTCAAGGTGTTTCACAGCAAACCAGACACACAACACACACACACACCCTCACACACACTAACACTCACTCACACTAACACTCACTCACTTTCAATTCAAGAAAAGTAGTAACGTCTAACTTTTTTTTAAATGTTACCGTTTGAGAACGTTCAGAGATCATTCAAATGTAACATTCCTGTAATGTTTGAAGAACGTTCAAATGTAACATTGTAACATTCGCATAACAAAAACGATTTAAATTTAATTAAATTCCATTCAAGGTACTTTTATTGGCATGGCTGTGTTTACACTATTAAAACAAGAAAAGACAAATTACATTAAACTATGGCAATGATTAAACTTAAGATTAGAAATGTAATTTATTACAGTTCAAATATATAATATAGACACACTCACACACACACACACACACACTAGAACACTCACAAACTTTCAATTCAAGAAAAGTAGTAACGTCTAACTTTTTTTAAATGTTACCGTTTGAGAACGTTCAGAAATCATTCAAATGTAACATTCCTAGAATGTTTGAAGAACGTTCAAATGTAAAGTTGTAACATTCGAATAACAAAAACAATTTAAATTTAATTAAATTCCATTCAAGGTAGGCTACTTTATTGGCATGGCTGTGTTTATAGTATTAAAACAAGAAAAGACAAAATACATTAAAGTGATGATTTTAAAATTAAGATAAGATTAGAATTTAATTTATTAAAGTTAAAAAATATAATATTTAATATATAATATAGACACACACACACATATAATCCAAAGGGGAAACAAGTGTTTTACCCGACTGCCTTGTTTTAAAGCATAAACACACTTCATTTGAACTCATTTCTCAGTAAACAAGACCTAATATGTTCAGTCATTTTGCTTCTCCAATAATTGTGTCTTGATTTTAGAATGTTTAGAATGTTGGCTATTTTATACAGCACTTTTTACAATACGGATCGTTTCAGCGTTTCTGCTTCATTCTCATGCATCTGGGTCATCTGAGGGTTTAGTCCTGTTCTCAACACAGGCCAAACTGCTATACTTTCATACTCTGGTTTTACATTCACACACTCTCTCTCTCACACACACACACACAAACACACACCCTAAACAGGAAATAAAGCGAGATGTAAATGAGGTGAGCGAGAGGAAGAGGTTGTACATTCTAGTGTGTGTGTTAGTCAGTTTTTCTGCACCAGTGAGCACACACACACACACACACACACTCATGCTGTGAGTGGTTGTGTGTGTTGGTGTGATGATGGACGCTCTGGAGATCTCCACACGAAACCCTCAGGATGATTATGAGATTCTGCTGCGTGTCGGTGGAGGGACGTATGGAGAAGTTTATAAGGTACATGTTTCGCTTTAGGAAGATTCACAACTTTTAAAGTTTGGTAAACAAAGTAGAGTGTGTGTGTGTGTGTGTGTGTGTAGAGAGAGTGTGTTCCTAATTAGCTGTCCCCAAAGATGGCAATATCTGAGATCCTTGTACCTGTGGGGATATTTTTGGATACATGCTTGTTTTTGTGTTTTGACAATTTAAAAATGCAGAAAGTTGTGTGTGATTGGTTTGTTTAGGGGTCGTGTGTGTGTTTGTTTTGTACCTGTAGTCTTATTTTGAGGACAAATTTATACAAAAACCTTCTTTTGGTGACGTCTTTATTTGTAAAAACGGTAAACAAATTCAGTTTTTTATAAAACTATAACAAATATAAAAACTGCTTAAAGTTTTTGGTCAGGGTTAGTGTGTGTGTGAGTGTGTGTTAGAGTCAGGTTATGATATTAATAACTAGTTTCATGAGAAAACCTTTGTGTCTATGCAGGGTCCCTGTTTAGGTGTCAGTAAGTGTGTGTTGTGTCGGGTTAAACACACCACATCCGGTCTAAAGTCAGACTTGTGAAGGTCACTGGAGATCTGATCAACATTTACAGAGCGTTTCGTAACGGGTTATTGGGTGTTTAATAATGTTCCCAAAACGTTAGCATAAAACATCGTTTTGTCGGATGTTTGTTAAAAATGTTTGTTTCGGAATATTTCACAACTAACGTTCCCACAATGTTTCTCCTATTGAAAAAGTAAAACATTTATGATAAAAAGAAGAATAATGTTTTCATAACTTAATCGTAACATCCACCAAAGCGTTTTTAACCGGCTGAAAACGCCAGAGTGAGACGCTCCGCTGAAACACCTAGTTGTGGCGCTAGCTGTGGCGCTAGCTGTGGCGTTCTGTGGCGCAAGCTGTGACGTTAGTTAAGGCTAGGGATGGGCAACGATTAATCGTGATTAATCGTTAACAAAATAAAAAATTGTGTTTACATAATATATGTGTATCTACTAGTGTGTATAATTAATTTATATATATAAATACACACATGTAGGTATATATTTAAGAAATATTTGCATGTATATACTTTATATATATTTATACATAATTAATATTATATATAAATATTTGACACATTAATAACACATTTTTCTTAAATATATACATGCATATGTGTATTTATATATATAAATTAATTATACACACTACACAAACATATATTATGTAAATACAAACATTTATTTTGGTAACGATCAATCGTTGCCCATCCCTAGCTGTGGCGCTAGTTGTGGGCGCTTGAGAGCGTTTTGGCAGCGCAGTGTTTTTTCAGTTTGGACGTTTCGTTGCTATGATACAGAATATCCGCAGCACGCTTTTCTTGTAACTGATTTCGCAGATAATTAGTTTTACACTAATAATGTATTTTTCATCCATGTTGTTTGGTTAGCTCTGCTGGTTGATGTCGTTGTACAGAAAGAAATGTTGTGACGGTTGGTCGGTGTTGTATTAGCCCCGCCCCTCCTCCATTGTGATTGGACGGCTGTGTTAAAAGTGACAGTGATGAGCGCTGATAGATGATGATTTTACCCAAAGTTGAACATTCTTCAACTCTCGACGACAAGTAAAAAAAACAACAACTTTTCAGCGTAAAAAAACGCTCAGGCCTCGTTACGCTCGTGGCGTTTTAAAAACGTGACGCTCATTGAAAACAATTGAAAAATACGCCAGTCACGTAAAAAACAAACAAAAACAAAAAACGCTTGCGACACATGAGCTTAGAACGTTTTTTTTTTAAATAAAAAAAATAAATAAAAAATAGCCACAATTGTTTTGTTTGCGCATTGGAAGCGTATGTGACTCAATGTGAGACGAGTTTCCTCTAGTGGAAGCATTCGGTACTGCAGCCGAACAACATCTCGCTGAACGCTCATTCACTGAGAGATCAGACTCACGTTTGCAGATCAAAAGATTTTGATTTTCACATGGTTTAGAGTAAAATGTGTTTTGGAAAATATATATTTCAATCAAAAAATGTTAAATGATTTTAAGTGCATATTAAAGTGCATATTTTTTTACCCAAGTTCACTGTTTTAAACTTTTTTTCACTTAATCTATCTATAATCTATCATATGTCGTCTTTAAAAGAGACCAGACCCGTTTAAATTGGGAAATTTTTGTATGTGTGTCTGACTGTTTAATAAAAATAAATAAATAAATAAATTGGGAAATTTCTTTTTTATTAGGTCAATGCTCAAAAAGTGAATAAATTGATCGAATTCAATTAAATTGAACTACGGCATAAATATAAAATATAATTTAGTGGCACAAAAATTCAAAATATTAAAAAAATATTAGCAAAAAATACAAAATATTAAATAAAAACATTATCAAGTTAAAATGTAGCACAATAATTTCATTGAAATAAAAACAAAACGTTATTCATTTATTTTTATTTTTAAACTTGGTTATTCAAACGTCAAGCAACTATTCAAACATTCTTCAAACATCATATGAAGGACTTTTATATGTTCTCTGAAACAAATAGTAACATTTTAAAAAAACCTTCCACTACTATTAAATAATTAATGTTTTATTCTAATGTTTTGAGGATATTATTATATTATAGGATATTATCACTTTGAATGAATCACTTTTTTAGAGTAAAATGTGTTTTGGAAAATATATATTTCAATCAAAAAATGTAAAATGTTTTTAAGTGCATAAATGGTACATTTTTGTAACTTTTTTCCAAGTTCACTGCACTTCAGCAATAATCTATCATGTGTCATCTTTAAAAGAGATATATTAATATTAATTAATATATAGAAATATATTAATATTACTGGAAGAACATTTGCACATAAATTTGAGAGAGACTTTCCCTGTTAGCTTGGTGTGTGTGTGTGTGTGAGAGACTCATTCAGAAATGTGACTGTGATGTCATGGTGTTCTCGGTGTGATGTCATCCTGAAGAAGCGCTTGTGTTTCTGCACTGTCAGTCTTCCTGTCCAGTTTTCAGTCGCCTGTGTATTAGAACGATGATGGGGATTGGTTATTCATTACAGTCGTGGTTCAGGCTGATTTACTGTAAAGCACACGCGGCTGTAGAGGAGTGTGTGGTGTAGATGCACCACAACACTGCTTCCTCTTTCCTCCCAAAAGCACCTTGGTGTGTGTCAGTGTTTCACCTGTATCAGCAATAGCAAAACACTCCGGTGTGTGTAACTGTGCCATTTTAGGGCAGAAACATTAACAGCTCAAATATGACACCAGCGACTTCATTACAGGCAATGCTTTTCAAAAACTCTCTCGTCACATCCTGAGAGAAATCATTTATAGAAGTGGTGCACAAGATGTAAAATAACTCTCTGGTGTGCCCAGAGTGTGTATGTGAAGTTTTAGCTCAAAATACCCCACATATATTTGTATATAGCATGTTAAAATGGTCACTTTTGTTTTTAAGGTGAGCAAAAAATATACCTTTTTTTGAGTGTGTCCCTTTAAATGCAAATGAGCAGCACAGAGGGCGGAGCTACAACTGCTTGTGCATGTGTGTGTATGATATAAAAATAAAAACAAAACGTTTTTGAAATGTTCAGTGCGTGTGTGAGGTAATTACGGAGGCGTATATTGCATTCACTTGAAGAAAAAAAA